>CAKAKR010012339.1:2074-42579 GCA_916700685.1 Adelosebastes latens | reverse complement strand
CCAGTAAGTTATATCACAGGTGGTGTAACTATACTATATATCCAGTAAGTTATATCACAGGTGGTGTAACTATACTATATATCCAGTAAGTTACCTCACAGGTGGTGTAACTATACTATATATCCAGTAAGTTATATCACAGGTGGTGTAACTATACTATATATCCAGTAAGTTACCTCACAGGTTGTGTAACTATACTATATATCCAGTAAGTTATATCACAGGTGGTGTAACTATACTATATATCCTGTAATTTACATCCCAGGTGGTGTAACTATACTATATATCCAGTAAGTTATATCACAGGTGGTGGAAATTACTGGTCGTCTGTGATGTGCCAGCCTTCATAGTGGTCAGTGAAAAGCTGCCAGCTCTCATGTGAGCAGTGCTGGAGAGTGTGGTGTGAGGTTTCTGATGAAATATTTAGGGGTTTAGTGAAGTTGTCTTTAGCTTGAATTTCTCTTGTACTTCTCTGGAGTGGACTTTACTGGACTTTGTTTATAGTAAAGTTTGATTAGAGAGGTAATCATAGTTTATATAGCATTGTAAACTTGCCTGGAAAGTTGTCAAAAGTTGTATTTAAAACTACTTTAAGTTCCACAAAACTTGTTTTCACTATGAGGTTTTGCTTCATAGTGCAAAGTGCAAACATATCTTGTTAGTGGCTACTGAAGTCTGTTGGTTACAGAAGGCAATTTGACAATCAATCATCATTTTGGAGGTTTATCTACTAAAAAAAGAAGTGTTTTGTGAACAAGTGATAACTTATAAGGCAGTTTGAAGGACAACAGCTGGTTTCGTCACCTGGCCAAATTCAATAGACAACAAGTCAAATAAGGGTTGCAGCTGAAAATTGTTTCCATAATTAATTAGTCTTTGATTACTCCTTTTAGTGTATCAAGTAGCGTGTCACACACTTAGTCTGACCAACAAGCAAAACCCCACAATACTCAAGTTATAATATTTTGAACCAGAGATAACCAAAAATTGAGACGATGTATGGTAAAGTTATTGCTTGTTAATTGATTTTAATGATTAACTGATCATCACAAATATAGTGGATGTTTATTGTTTGACTGATTTATTGATTTGATTTTTATTTGACTAGTTATCATTGAGTAAAAGCTTGGAAGATCCTACATTTAGTGTAATGTGTAGTTGACCTTCATGGTATTTCTTGACATGCTACAGTGAAAACACAGTAATTAGTATTGACTGTAGAATAGGATGATTAACCTGTGCATGTCCAGACTAGGGATGCACCGATAACGATACCGGATCGGATATCGGGCCGATACTGACTCAAATAGCTGGATCGGATATTAGTGACAATGGGGCCAATCCAATAAATTCAATTTTATGTTTATATACTATATATATTACATACTGGAATTTGAATTCCTGTTGAAGTTTTGACCAATTTGTTGCTTCGTTAAAAAAGTTTACACTTGAATTGTAATTCCTGTTAATTTTGAAGATTTTTTTTCCCAAGTTGCTGGTGCAAGATTTATTATGATTTATTATTTTAATAATAAAGAACAATCAAATAGATTTATATCTATGTATTTATTTGTTACATTTTGTTTTACAAAGTTAGGAAAGCGTTTTTTAAGTTTAAGTCTTACCCATAAAAGAATGATCCCAGACCAGTCACTTCCACAAAGTGAAGCATACAGATTATTAATTAGACACTGGTATCGGAACGGTACTCGGTATCAGCCGATACTCAAAACCCAGGTATCACTATCGGTATCCGGACTGAAAAAGTCTGATCGGTGCATCCCTATCACAAATATAATGGATGTTTATTGTTTGGCTAATTGATTGATTTGAATTTTATTGACTAGTTATCATTGCTTGGCAGAGCCTACATTTAGTGTAATGTGTAGTTGACCTTCATGGGGTTTCTTGACATGCTACAGTGAAAACACAGTAATTAGTATTGACTGTAGAATAGGATAATTAACCCGTGCATAACCAGACTCTGCATCCAGCAGATTACTGATATGGGCCTTTCTATCATTGACAGAGACGCTGAATGGAGGGAAAGGTTGTACAGCAGGTGCAAGACCAAAAAGTCATCTGATAAATAGTCGGTCCTTAGATAAATGTCATAAATGTGATCAATAGATGGTCACCAGAGTTATTAAAGTAGGCAAGGAACATGTGGATTCCTCTGCTGTCAGATGAGGGGGAGAAATAGCAGCAATGAAATTCTTCCACAGAGGACAACAGTAGAAAGCTTCACTTTGTAAATAAAGTCAATTAAATACTGATGTAAAAGTGTGTTGTTGTCTTATATGAAAAATTTGCATAGAAGAGGATGCACTTTGCACCAAGGTTTTCCAGTACAATTTCTGAACTGATTGGCATGGTGAAATTAATATAAAATGAAATTGAAAGGCCTCCCAAAACGTACCCCGTGTTTTAACAGTTAGTAATGGGAGATGTCTTTGAAACATTATTAACCCAACGTGGGTGCTACTTGTTCCATAGTGCTTAAATAAGTAGTGTTTCATCCTACATGCTGAAATCCCACTGAGCTGTTGTTAAGATCTTTTTATGGCTGTTGGTGTTGTGCACTTGTGCCAAAATGGTTGAGTGGCATATGATGAAATGTCTGACTTGTAGACTGACTAGTTAAATATTTGCCCTGTGTTTATAGTCCTTGGTGGGGATGTGTTGTAGTCGTACACTGCATTAAATTGCCCCATGTGCTTTACTCATTCTCTGTCAATTTGAAATGTGTCACTTTGTATAGGCCTAGATAAAGGTTAAACATCCTGTTTAGTTTCATTAAATATGTGTCAATTCTTCCTCATTATCTCAGAAGAAATCAAGAGTTGTGGTCTGGTTTGATGCAGTTTTGTCTGGTGTCTGTGAGGAGCCTTGGTGGTGTAATTTCTGTCTCATCTCTTAATCACCAGGGCTTGACGTCAATAGGAGTGGCCAAATGTTGGTAGCGATTTACAGGTTGCCCTGCTGTTCAAGTACAGTTGACACTTGTGTGCAGGCTAGTTAGAACTTGAAAAGGAATTAGTCTTACTTGCAGGTACAGGGCATATTATCTATTGTTAGTGTGTGCACATTTTTTCTTTTTTATGTTTTGTGACATAAATAAAGAAAATATGCTCTGAAGGCTTTTCTTAATCAGACTGCTAAATCTCGGCTTTCTGTGTCATTAACTGATCAAGTTAGCATGTTACTGTGTTTAAAAAAATGCAGAGAGAGTTTTGCCAGCGAGGTATATAAAGGAAAACAAGCAGTTTAATCTTCCTAAAGGAGCACTGATTGATTGTGCAGGAAACTTTCTCTTCACTGGAGGGTAAAGTCTCATATCAGAAAGCATTTGCGAGAGTTTCGTTGTGCAGTAAGCTGTCAAATCCCACTTTTATCTGTGTAATGATGCCTCTTTTTTTGCTTTCTTCATTAACAAATAGGCCACTGTCAAAATGGCTTTGACAGAGCGTTTCATAGAATGCAAGGAAGGAAGTATGAAAACAATATCTCCATACATCAATGATGTCTTTGCCATTTGCCATTGACTTTGTTTGCCAGTGTGCTGATCAGTTGTTGTACAATTCAACTACTTACTTTACATAGTTAAGTGTCCAAAATGTACCCACCATTCTTTTTTTTGTCTTGGACTCCATACCTAAATCTGGATTCATATTTGTACATATGTTTCTTTTTGAGTTTTGGTCCCACAAATAATGATAACTATGAACGATGATAACTATGAACTACATTATGATGTCAAATTGCCACAAATAACTGTTAAAGTCATGCTGAAGAAAAGACATTTTTAAATAACATATATTTTGGAAACTCTGAGTCTGAGCTTTTTGATAAGTTGTTATCTAATTGGACATGCTTTGAAAGGCCAAAGGTCAGCAGCGTAGATGATTAAAGTTCTAAAACTTAGACCATTCAGTAGGGCTGGGGCGATACACCTATCTCCCAATTCGATACTATCACGATACTTGGGTGCTGATTCGATATGTATTGCGATTTTTAAGTATTGCGATTCAATATTATGATTTATTGCGTTGCATTGTTAACTATTTTTTAACACTAGACCATGAGAAAAAGTTAAGTCACACACTTCTGGGGACTTTTACTTTGGAAAATATCCAAATTAATACAGTAATAATGTTTGATTTTCAGCATGTATGTAGTCAGAGATGTCCTGAAGTCAAATATATCAGTCATTGTCAGGAATTATTTACAAAAAATGTTTTCCAGCAACCCAAAAATCAAAGAATGAAGACATTTCCCTTACAAATTAGTGGTATTTTCTTTTAATTTATAAGGGACATGTAATGTTTTATACTTCTGGTGAATATAATCCATCAAGCTTATTTCCATATATGTATTTTTTATATACAGTTCCCTTTGTTAACACCTTATTTTGAAAACCAGATGTAATCACACGTGTAAACTTCCGCTTACTTTGCCAAGTGTGTCGCTAGCTCTCCTGTCCGCTCCGTTCTCTTTATATATCCATGGTCAGCTTCATCGGGGCCGTTTGAATGCATTTAACATAAATGTCAGTATATGGGTGCGCTATAGTTGTCGCGTCGGCTGATTTGACCACAGAGATGTGTTTCCATACTTAACTGTATGTGTAGTGTTAACCACTTTGGATTTAACATGTGAGAGTGCAGGTCGTATCCACGCGGACCCTCCGCTGTTTTCTACTTTTTCGTTTCGGCTCGCTGAGGCCGACTGAGGTTTGTTTTGGTGACGAATATGGAACGGATATGACGTCACGTTACTCATAGACTCAAATGAAGCAAATATATTGATGCTGGCATTAAAAAATCTATTTCAAAATCGTAAAAAAAAATCGCGACACATAGGTGAATCGATTTTTTTTCCCACCCTTAGTTTACATTGTAGGTAATAGAACGCCCGGTGCATCTCATACCGGCGCTAAAGGGTGCCGTGTGCAGCGGTACCAAATGCTGACAGCCATGACAAAGCCTCTGTATTTAACGCCCTGGGAATGAGAACAGGCTGGCACTTACTATCTTTAATCATCATTAATGAGTGGAACTAGCTCAGGTGGTAACATTTGACCAAAGTTTTACATAATGAAAACTAAGCAGAGGGAAAGAAAAACTGCAGCTTTCACAAAGGAAATTGAAAATGTGATATAAAGATAAATATATTAATACAGCCTGCACAAATTCAGTTTACAGTAAGTGTTTCCCTCTATTGTTTATCTGAATGATTGATTATTTATTGAGTAGTTGAACTCAAGGAAATATCTTCCACCATCAGCGTCACTGAAACACCAACTCTATTATTCCACTTCCAAAATAGGATGTAATACTGATTTTATCATCCACTGCAGTATTCAAAGCCTGTTGGTAATACACTAATAGCATCATACTCAGGAATGTAAGGGAAACCTCTACTATGCTGCTTCCAAAAATGTCACTTCATGTATTAATATCATGCCAAGGGTCATTTGCCAAGGGTCATTTGTCTGTAAAAAGGTTGATTTCCAGTGTTGCTTTGCTTTTATTTCCATATTGGGTAGAGGTTTCAGTTGTGGTGTTTCCCCGAACTAGATTATATAATAGATAAGACAGTGTTTACTGTCACATTACACAGGACTGACAGATAGTGAGAACATTTCTCTTGCAAAATAGGTCAGCCCCTAGTAACAAAATAAACAGGCATCTCTGGTAGCATTGGCAAGCTGATTCTTTATTATACACTGGTTTGTTTTCCCATTAATCTCCAATCCACTTGTTCAGACCGTTAACAACTCTAATACATTTCGTTTACATAATACCACTCATTCTTATCAGAAAACAAAACAAGTCTAAATAAAGGTAGTGAAACTGGAAATGTGATTGTGTACGCGGTGAGGCATATCAAGCATGCATGGCCATGTGCATTAACAGTGTTATGTAACGGTGGCCTCTCTGCTCGCCTTTGTTTTATCATCAAGGGAACGGTTTTGTTTTCATTCCATGTTTCATGTACGAGTTTTCTTCTCCCCATTTGTAAGTTTGAAAACGGTACTTTTTATTTTAATTATGTATCACAGTACTTAATAGGACACAAAAGTAAGTGTTTATTAGACACTTGAGTCACGGCTGTTTTCTTTAAAATTGGATACTGTGAAAAGAAGTTATGCTTTCAACACAATCCGCTTTCTTTTGTAAGTTTAAATAAGCTTAACTCTTACTTTACTTACTGAAACCTTCTGGTATTGTAGAAATACACAGTGGCTCAGACACTGTACAGTTTGTCATGTTGAATGTAGGCTTAAGGATGGCCCACACTAAAAGATTTTTCAAATCTTAACAGATTTTTCAAAATGTTAGCGATCCCACACATGACGACATGTTATGTTAAACTTAACAGTTTTGTTCCTATAGTGTTCAGAGAGCAACAATTTGGCCAAAACAGCACACCACACACTAACAGATTCCATTCATGAACAACAATAGTCCCGACTCAAAAATGGAAACCTTGCAAAAAATCTCGCGATCAAACGTGACTTTAGTGTAAACAAACATGGCGGACAACGGGCAGGAAGAATTAGCGATGTTAGTTTTTCCACTACTTTGTACTGAAAATTGATGAAGGATGGATGGATGGATGAAGTCATGGAGACACGTTAAATAAACACTTGCGTCGTTGCCACAAATTAACACGTTGGTCCTCTATTTCTGAGGTCTGTCTTACTACTACTTCCGCTTCAGTCAGCTTGGTTCATGATTGGCTATCGCTCTCTCCCACGTGACTCCGTCATCGGCTGTCCTCGGGGTTCCCCACACACAACTGGAGATCTGATTGTAAATATTGAACAGGTTTAATATTTACGATTGAGATCGGTGCGGCCAGGATGGACTTCCGAGCAGATCGGGGGATGTAAAAAACACTCTTAACATACCTCACACCACAGGAATATCTGGAAAGATAATCTTTAGAACCATCATAAAATCTGGGTTTTGCTGACGATTGTCGGGAGGGGGGGAATCGGGCCCAAAACCGGCTTGATTCTCGTGTAGAGTGTACCCGACATTAGTGAATGTCCCCCTCTGTGTTGTACCTCGGCCCTGTATTCAGTGGAGGTGTATTGCAATGGAATATTACAGCTGAACTTCATTTGAATAGGATTTACATGAAGGCTGCATGTGATACTATGGAGTGCAGCCACTACAGAGGAAAACAATTTGTGTACAGGCTTGTACTAATCAATCATCTAGCCTCCAGTGGTACCACAGTTTATAACAATGTGTGGAGTTTAACTGTCATTACATCATCAGAAGCTTAGCCAGTAGCGTAGCGAGAGGACTTTCCCAGCGTTCCCTGTCTGTGTGCAATGGCTTGTTAATCATTTGTGATAATTTTACCCTGTGATGATAAATTTACTATTTACATGAATGTAGATTAGAGGTGATTGTTACAGTAGGAGCCAAAAGTCAGACTTGAAAGAAAGGAAATGTGTTGATACAATACAGAAGTGGTTGCATAACTCCGCGATCAGCTTTCATGATGTCTGGATATGTTCTGGCTAATATCCCGTGGGGTTGACAGGAGTTATTGTAAATATTTGTCAATGGTATTGGCAAATGTGCAAACATGTGGATGAATGTATACAGTTGTAGCTGTAATTGCAGTCTGGGTTGAAACATGTTTATATTACAGAACACATAAACATCTTTGAGAGGAGGAGGATGATGGTATACGCACCACCAAGAACCTCAGTTACACATAATTTGTATGCAGGCATTTGTCATCAAATGGAGATTAGATGAGTGAGGGGATGTCCAGTAGAGTTGTGGTTGTGCCATGATCCAACATAGGTTGGATGGGTTGGATTTTTGTATTTGTTTTTTTGAAGATTGTTGTTTAAATCCCTAGGTTTGAAAGTGGTTTCTATTTTATTTTTTGTTTGTTTTCTGCACAGTTTGAATACCCACCCCCAATCCTCATGTATTTACACACTCACAGATGTTTTTCTGAGGCTCGCTTGGGTCAGTTTCAGGGTTGGAGCTGCGTAGGAGACAAAGGTCACGCTCAGACTTTTTACCCAGAGGAGTTATTTTGTAATCTGTATTAGGTGGGTAGGGCTGAGCAATATTACGATATATATCCTCAAAATGATATAAAAATGTCTATCGTATATATTTTTCTACATTGTTTCTATCGCGATATAGGCTAGACTTATATTTCTTTTTTTTTATTATAATTTTGCGTAAAACTTTTATGTTCATTTTGCACTCAAGTTCTTACAGTGAGAAAATACTATAATTTTCATTTGTCAAGTATATAAGTCACACAGGAGTATATAAAAATAGTAGAATTAATACAAATATAATGAACTAATAAATGATGATGTATTATTATAGATTAAACTACCCAGCAGTATACTGTATAAAGTAATTAAAATTACCTCCACATTTACCAGCTACAACATTAAAGTGATGAACACTTTAATGCATCAATAATTAGAATACAATAATATAATATATATAGTATTCTGCATAATGAGTACTTTTACTTTTGGTACTTTAAGTATATGTTGATTCTAATACTTATGTACTTTTACTTGAGTAGCCTAATTTTTTTAATGCAGGACTTTTGCTTGTCGCTAGTATTTTACACTGAAGTATTGCTAACTTTACTTAAGTAGAGATCTGAGTTTTTCTTCCATCATTAATTGAAATATTAAAAGGGTTACCTTTCACTCACATGCACACAGTTATCAGATACAGTTAATGCAGTGTAGTATGTGCACCTGTTTACCTCTCCATCATCTACTGCTGTCTCTCTTCTCTCTCCAAAGTGCGTTCGCACATGGAGGTTTCACCTCTAGTAAAATGAGTTGTTTACTGTTTTAGTTTGTTTTGGAGTGATGCTATCCCTAAAAAATAGGCTTTGCCATGTGCTATTATTTCATATAAACTGTTTATTTATTGAATTACCAGAAAACATGCTATATAGTGATATATATCGTTATCGAGATATGAAGTGACCTATACCTTGATAGAAAATGTTGGCCATATCGCCTAGCCCTAATGGAAAATTTTGGACACTACCCTTCTCTACCTTATGAAAAATCTGTCTGCAACCTGCCAGATGATTTGATATGCTGAAGGCTGATTTTAGTCATCTGGTCCATTTTATTATTAGAGAGCCTTAAATAACAACATGGCCTTGGTCAATGCTGTAAGTACATAACAGATCAATTTCAATTAGGTGTACATTTCAAAGCCAAGGGCTGTTGAACTGCCATCCATTTTGTTGTGACGCTGCCTCAGTGTCATCTAAATGCATTTGAGCTTATGAGTTTAATGGCATAAAGTCAGCAGCGGTCAGGTTGACTCTTGCTATTATGTTACAGATTTAGCCAGTCTATTTATGTTGGTGGTCATGAGAGCTTCCCACGTGCTCACCAATACAAATAAAAACTCAAAAGAGTGCTTAGCTTAAAAGCCAAGGTGTTTCCATTGTGAGAAATCAATAAGTGAATAATTTAATAGTGACTTGCACAAGTTATTTTGTCTTTAAAAGTCTGTTGTTCTTTGTCCTTTTAAAATACTGCCAGGTCTCAAGATGTTTACAGTGTAGTGAGAGTCCATTAGTCAGACCTTGGATAACTGCCTGGATAAATGGTTGATCTAATATGGGGCTAGTACGAGCAGTAAGCAGTTGTGAGGCATGCTAATGTAAGAAATAATAGAAAATATGACACTTTGTTTGTCCTGGTAGTTGAAGGTGTCACTCATGCTGTGATTGTGTGATCTCTGTGTTAGTGCCAGTATTATCATTCTCCTCTCTGTAGATCCGCTCAGCCAGACTCGTAAATGTCAGGGTGATTGGTGTTGCACTGTAGCTTGGCTGTTCAGTGTGCACCAGACAGGAGAGGACATGCCCGGCTTCCCAGCCAATCACTCTGAGGGGGCGGACTCCATTTCTTTTGGTCGGCAGCCAATAAAACGGCTGCAGATAGCCATGTATGTAAATGAGTCTGACGGGGGTCCAGACGACAGCTTGGCTGTGAGCTGGCTTGTTGCGGACTCCAGCTGCTGCAGCCTCCCCAGTGACAGGCCAGTGGCCGACCACTACTCTGTATACACACACTCTCAGTCAGGACAGGGAGGGGGATGTCAGCTCTTGTAGTGTGTATAGAGGGATCAAAACCAGTTTGTGTCCAAGCTGTGTCTGACCCACCACCTGTCACCCGCAGGGTGAGCTCGGACCGGAGGAAGGAGAAGTCAAGGGATGCAGCGCGAAGCCGGCGTGGGAAGGAGTCGGAGGTGTTCTACGAGCTGGCACAGCAGCTGCCGCTGCCCCACAGCGTCAGCTCCAGCCTGGACAAGGCCTCCATAATGAGGCTCATCATCAGCTACCTGCGCATGAGGAAACTGCTCAGCACTGGTCAGTATCCGTAGTTGTACCTGTCAGTAGGCAATTTATCTTGAGGCACAATCTGTATTTTTTAAAATTTTAATTCTGGTCTCTTAAATTGTGCAGCAATTATCATTATTATCTTAGCGGAAGCTTGAGAATTAATTCTTTGACATCCTAAATGGAGTGAAAGAAAAAGTGGGCACAGTTTTAGATGCAGAGGAAAACCAAAGCAAACCCACATAGATGGTTAAACACTGAGTCAGCTGCTTTAAGAAATCGACTCAGACATACATATTGCAGATATACCAGTTGGTAGTGTGTTTTCTGTGTCGCAGTATCCTGCCCTGAAAACATGTTCTTTTGACAATAAAGACTTTTCATGTAAATTTATTCCTCTTGTTTTTTATTTTCTTTCCCTACCAATCTTTATCTCTCTCATCTCCTCTCCTCTGTTATCTCCTCCAGATGAGCCAATGGCAGAGGAGGAGACAGAGCTCGATACACAGCTAAACAGCTCCTACCTAAAAGCTTTGGAGGGCTTTCTCGCTGTGCTGTCTGAGGACGGAGATCTGATCTATCTCTCCGAGAATGTCAACAAGTGCCTCGGGCTGGCGCAGGTTGGTGTGATTTGACTTGCTGTGTGTCTACGTTATACCATAGAGGAAAGAGAATTAGGTTGATGGGAAACGGAGTCAGAAGCATAAACAAAATATGGTTACTGTTAAGTTTTTACAGAGACTGCTCAATAAACAGACAGATGCACATTAGGCCTTTTATTGGCAAGCCACACAATGTCCACTAGGGGTGGGAAAAAAATCTATTCACCTATGTATTGCAGATTGTAGATTTTTTTAATGCCAGAATCTATATCTTTGCTTCATTTGAGTCTATGTGGAGATCGAAGGAAGTTACCGCCTTTATTGTTGTAGTCTGAGTAACGTGACATCATATCCGTCACCCAAAACAAACCGCTGCGAGCCTAAACGAGAAAGTAGAAAACGGTGGAGGCTCCGTGTGGATACGACCTGCACCCTCGTATTTTAAATCCACTAAACACTACACATACAGTAAAGTATGGAAACACTTTGGGTTTCACACATTACCAGGAAAAGTAGAATTAGACATCATGGCTAAAGCTGCATGCTAGCTCTGTCATGGACGGAAAACGTTGTCGTATTGCGGTAAGGTGCGGTCAAGCCAGCTGTCACTCTCATCTCCGTGGTCAAATCAGCCGACGCTACAACTGTAGAGCACCCATATACTGACATTTATGTTAAATGCATTCAAACGGCCCCGATGAAGCTGACCATGGATGTATAAAGAGAACGGAGCTAACGGGAGAGCTAGCGACACACTTGGCAAAGTAATCGGAAGTTTACATGTGTGATTACATCTGGTTTTCAAAATAAGGTGTTAACAAAGGGAACTGTATATAAAAAATACATATATGGAAATAAGATTGATTGGATTATATTCACCAGAAGTATAAAACATTACATGTCCCTTATAAATTAAATAGAAAATACCACTAAAATGTGAGCGAAATATCTTTATTCTTTGATTTTTGGGTTACTGCCTGACAATGACTGATATATTTGACTTCAGGACATCTCTGACTACATACATGCTGAAAATTGAACATTTCTACTGTATTAATTTAGATATTTTCCAAAGTAAAAGTCCCTAGAAGTGTATGATTCAACTTTTTCCCATGGACTAGTGTTAAAAAAGTTAACAAAAATGGCAATAAATCATAATATTGCAATCGTAATACATATCGAATCGGCACCCAAGTATCGTGATAGTATTGAATCGGGAGATAGGTGTATCGCCCCAGCCCTAATGTCCACCATGAACAACTATAAACTGCTACATGTTCATGTACGTGGTTAAAGGACTTACACTCCTGTTCTCCCTCTTTCTGCTGCAGTTTGACCTGACTGGCCACAGTGTGTTCGACTTCATACATCCCTGTGACCAGGAAGAGCTGAGGGAGATGCTGGTCTACAAAACAGGTGAGGGACAACAACAGTGAGCAGTGTCACATTAGAAGACCTCACTGATGGACAGAACCGGGCGCACACAAGCACTCCAATCAGCAAGGAATCCAATTCACTCTGTGTTGGCACATTCAGACCAGAAGGCTGTCAGAACAAGTTATTATTTTCCCACTTCAGTCCAGAGGTCAAAGTGATTAGAGTTGGCTATCGTTGGACTTAAGTGACCTTTCACTCAGCATTACTGGAACAGTACGCTATATCACTGGCACATGTCCAATTTGCTTTGTGTCAGTGGATTAAAATTGTATGCTTTTTTTTAGGTATAATTTCCAGTAAGTTCAATCAGTAGAACTTCCTCAGTAGAACTTTTAAGTGAAATGAATTAGGCTAAAACGTCCCAGTTGTTCCCTCTGAAATGTGCTTCATAACCTAATTTGTTATCAATGCTTGCCATGCATTTGAGCTTGCATTTGCCTTTTCTGCTTGGCAATTTATTACACTGATATCATCTCAGCTACAACGGCTGGTAACTCCACTTCCTTTATTTCACTTGCTGTTGCTGAATTTACAGCTTAATATCCCCTCAGAATGCAAATGACAACTGTTGGCAGTAGGCAACATTTTATGGTTTATATTAAAACAATGAAATAAAAAAAATGAAATTGAGACAGTCAACATCTCTTCCTGTTTGTGTGATTTCAGGCTCCAAAAAGGCCAAGGAACCAAACACAGAGCGCAGCTTCTTCCTCCGAATGAAATGCACTCTCACCAGCAGGGGCCGCACCGTCAATGTCAAATCAGCTACATGGAAGGTAGGCTGTAGTGAGGAAATGCCCTCAAAAACAGTACGAAAAGTTAATTAATCATTTTTACCGTTGTCATTTTACCATGTGCAAGTATTGACACCAGGGATGTTAGTGTGGTCAGTCAAATTTCAGGAAAAATTTTTATTGAAAATATATTATCCTTTTAATTATTTTATTAATATTTTAAAGCTGACAGGAATGTCTCTCTTCAGGGTTGTAGGTCATGTCACAACATGAGACTGTGTAATGACAGTTATTGTGTCTAATGCCACTCCCCACTCTCAGCCTGTAAGATGGCAAGCAAGCAACTAAATACATGAAATCATTTTAGTATAAAAGTATTACAAAATTAGCTGATGTTGAAGTTATATCAGAATAACG
This sequence comes from Adelosebastes latens, assembly GCA_916700685.1. NCBI lineage: Eukaryota > Metazoa > Chordata > Actinopteri > Perciformes > Sebastidae > Adelosebastes > Adelosebastes latens. The sequence continues at coordinate 29,009 of CAKAKR010012339.1, read as the reverse complement.
TTGGCCTGTAGGGGACGAGTTAGAAAACTTTGGAGTTTAAATGCACAAACTAGAAAGATACAGACCGCATTATAGCGGATGTCTACATCAACAGTAATCCAATGAGCTAATGTAGAGAGGAAATGGACCATCATGCTAGTCTTAATGCAAATGAAACCATCAGTGTCTCTGATTGACATATATAGACCTTTTCACTGCCATTCTGTCAGCATTAACAAACATTGCAACAGGAAATACAAAGGGGCCCAGTTAGACAAGGTCTATACATATAGGAAACCTGCATTAGATGTAGCCATTACTTGAATAGGTTATGAACTTAAATGAAAAGGAGTTGAGTAAGCGCAATAACTCAAATAATTAACCAACCAAATATAATGCACATAAAACATCTTATGTATTTAAAGATCATTTATTTGTAAAGCCCTTACACAAGTTACAAGTTAATCTCAAAGTACCCTTCAAATGTCATTTACATGTCACATTTCCTCTTACACAAAGTATAGAATATGTAGAATAATTGGAAATAATCAATATGTGTAGGCTAAATTTAATGTCGTATCATAACTGAGGATATTTCATCGGCACCCAAATTAAGTTTTGTCACTTAGTTGACAGGAGGAGATGACGTGTTCTTTTATGTAAAAGAAAAATGGAGAAGGAAGACAATTATTATTAGGGCTGTCAATTGATTCAAATATTTAATCGCACGATTGGCCATGATTAGTCGCGATTAATTGCAAATTGATTGCACATTTTTTATCTGTTCAAAATGTACCTTAAAGAGAGATTTGTCAAGTGTTTAATACTCTTATCAACATGGGAGTGGGCAAATATGTTTTCTTTATGCAAATGTATGTATATATTTATTATTAGAAATCAATTAACAACACAAAACAATGACAAATATGTCCAGAAACCCTCACAGGTACTGCATTTAGCATAGAAAAATATGCTCAAATCATAACATGGCAAACTCCAGCCCAACAGGCAACAACAGCTGTCAGTGTGTCAGTGTGCTGACCTGACTATGACTTGCCCCAAACTGCGAGTGATTATCATAAAGTGGGCATGTCTGTAAAGGGGAGACTCGTGGGTATCCATTTTCATTCACATATCCTTAGCTCAGAGGTCAAGGGACCCCTTTGAAAATGTCCATGTCAGTTTTCCCTTGCCAAAATTTAGCTGGAAATGCTAATGAAAATGTAATGACCCTCCTGTTGTGGCTCTCTAGGTGCTCCACTGCTCAGGTCATGTCCGTGTATATGACAGCCTCACTGAGGAGACTTCCAGCGGGCACAAGGAGCCACCAGTCCCCTACCTGGTTTTGATCTGTGACCCCATCCAACACCCCTCCAACATTGAAGTCCCTCTGGACACCAAGACCTTTCTCAGCCGCCACACGATGGACATGAAGTTCACGTATTGTGACGAGAGGTGAGTTTGACATGGATCATTCAGCTACTTAAGCCACCTGTTTAGTACTTCTTATTGGCTATTACTGCCAAAGCTCTCATTGGTATAGTCATACAGAGCCACCTAGTGTTCACTGTAGATACTACAGAAGCCTTGTCTGCATGTCAGTGGAGGAATTCATCTTTTTTTTTGCTTGTTCAGGATCACTGAGCTCATGGGTTATGATCCAGAGGACCTGTTGAATCGTTCTGTGTACGAGTACTATCATGCTCTGGACTCAGACCATCTTACCAAGACTCACCACAACTGTAAGCAAGAACAACAAGAGTGCATTGATTCCAGCTGTGTTATTTTTGCCAAATCTTTTACCAAATGTCTGAATCTATCTTTTCTCATTTTCTCTTTTATTTCTCTTTGCTCCTAGTGTTTGCAAAGGGCCAGGTCAGCACAGGCCAGTACCGGATGCTAGCCAGGAGAGGAGGCTTTGTGTGGGTGGAAACACAAGCCACTGTCATCTACAACAACAAGAACTCCCAGCCACAGTGTGTTGTCTGTGTCAACTTTGTGCTCAGGTACTATAAAGGCTCTTGAAGAGATTGTAATGTATTAAATAGTCAATTTTCTTGTGTTTTTTTTTTCTAAAGTGAAGTGAGATAGCTGAAGAATTGGCTTGTACAAAAAAGCTAGATTACAGACAGTGTTTTTGTGGTTATTCTCAGAGCCATTCCAAAAGTACTTACCGCTGCATAACTCTGTTACAGTGGCATCCAGGAGGAGAAACTGATCTTGTCTCTGGAGCAGATCGAGGATGGTAAGCCAGTGAAAGAGGAGGAGGAGCAGCAGGAGGAAGAAAAGGTTGTGGTTGAGAGCAGCCAGCCGAAGGACAAGGAGAAGGGCCCAGAGCTGGATGTGATCAAACTGTTCACTCAGACGGTAGAGGCCCAGCCTCTGGTTAGCCTGTATGACCAGCTGAAGGAAGAGCCAGAGGCCCTCACCCTGCTGGCCCCGGCTGCTGGAGACGAAATCATCTCCCTGGACTTCAGCTGCCCTGGTCCGTAGTCTCATATATACACACTTAGGAGTTTATGAACTTATAGTTTATGTCCTGTGTGATTGAACCCCTTCTAACCTCCCACCTCTGTCTTCTGGTACAGATTTAGAGATCCAGCCTCTATACAATGATGTGATGCTTCCCTCCACCAGTGAAAAGCTGGCTCTGCCTCTGTCCCCTCTGCCGCCCAGCGAGCCTCTCCATGTCGCCACCAACAGCTCTAAGGATGCCAAAGCTGAGAGCTACACTCCAGCCCCGTCCACCACATCGACCAGCCACAGCTCCTCAGAGGTCAGTCAGTTATTGTCATTTTCAGCGGTGTGCATCGTTCCCTCTCAAGACGATTTGATACACATCTCGATATATTGTCTACGATACGATACAGTTAACCAGGTAACGATTCAATACATATAGATCTTAGAACAGATTACACAGCATAGAGCGGTGCAGAGGCAGAAACAGGTAGTCTCCCTTTAAAAAAAATGATATGCAACTACTTTGCACGGTCCTTGCATTCAATGAAAATTGGTAATTGCATGTGAGATCAGTAAACAGAGACTTGGAAAAAACAAGAAAAATCAAGTAGGCAGTTAGAGATTCCAGCCAATGAGGCTGTGGTGAAGTAAAGTGAACTGCCTTCAACCCTTCTGACATCTTCTATATCTATATATATCTATATATATAGATATGTATATAAATAAAAAACACAGACAGCGTTCTATGTCTAATAGAGCACTACAGGAATGAGTCCTAAAACCCAGAAATGAGGTAGCAATTTAGCACGTCCAGTTCCCTCTTCTCAAAGTCAGTGGGTTTTTTGGAATGAAATAAGGTCTGTGGTTAACACAAGCTTAAGATATCTTAATATTTTGTTCTACGACATAAAATACATCAGTAAATATCCCACTCGTGAATTTTGAAGCCTGTCTGTGTCTTTAAAAAGGCGGTTGTTAACAAGTGGCTAAATGAGACTACTAAACATCATCACGCCGACTCGTCCACCTTTACAGCCTCCTTGTTTATACTCACGTTCATGTGACCGTGGTGTAGTTTGTTTATAGCCTAACGTTAGCGTTTAACTTCTGGGGATTGCATTTACACTTCAAAAATCATAAAAGTGGTGTTCATTTGTGAAGATTGTCTTGCTGAACAAAACTTTTAAGTATCATAAACGTGTGTTTGCCACAGAGCTTATTTTCTGCATAATCCAAAACCCAATGGAAAAATCCCATTGGCTTTTTTGTCGAGGGAACCAGGGCGATGCTAATTTCCTGGTTGGACTACAAAAATACATCATCCCTGCAACACTCTATTGAAACAGTTGCTGCACAGACAAGTGTTATTTCACTGCATCCACTCACAATGGCCAAAAACTAGACTGAAGAATGTGTTGACACATCTGTACCCAGCTAGCTGCTATATTATATATTAGAGTAGCAGTGGGACACTAGGCAGTCTAAGATAGCGATGCTAGTTTATTAGCACTTGGAAAGTTTAGCCAAAGAAGGTAGCCAAAACTTTTGAATGTAGCCTAGCCTCCCGCATTCAAAACAATCGCCTGACACATTTTAATCCCTTTTTGTTTATGTGACTCTTCTACCACTAGTTCCCCACTAATGACTGAGTTGGGGGTTGGGTCTCGTTTCCTGTTTCTTCTCTCGTAACGTTTCACACACACACACACACACCTCGCTCTCTTGCTTTTACCACATCGATGTCACACACACGCATAACATTTAAAAAGTGGCTCAAGTGGAGCTATTTCTGACTGTATCGGTTTATGACGGGTGTATCAATTTTTGACCAACTCCCCTCAAAATATAAGTCAGATTAATAGTTTTGTATCGATGTAGCCGTATCTAAGACTATTTTATTGATTTCGGTTAATCTTTACACCCCTAGTAATTTTGCGGTTTAGATAATAAACTTTTTCCTCCACTTACTAATGAACTTTGACTTCTCTTCTCTTTAGGCGGACAGTCCACTGGACTTTTGTTTCCCCATGGACTCAGAGATGAATTCAGATTTCAAACTAGACTTTGTGGAGAAGCTGTTTGCCATCGATACAGAACCCAAGACCCCCTTCACCACACAGGTAATAATGCAAGCATTGCACTTAAATCAAGTTAATTGTTGATCTAATTCTAGGGCGGCAACTAAACTATTATTTTCATTGTCAATTAATCTGTTCTGTAGTTGTTGTAAAATGGTAAAAAAATGTCGATCAGTGTTTCTCAAAGCCCAAGATGACGTCCTCAAATGTCGTTTTGTCCACAACTCAAAGATATTCAGTTTACTGTCATAGGAGTAAAGAAACCAGAAAATATTCACATTTAAGAAGCTGTAATCAGAATTTAGACTTTTTTTTCTTAGAAAATTACTCAAACTGATTAATCGATTATCAAAATAGTTGGCGACTAATTAAATAGTTGACAATAATAGATTAATCGTTGCAGCTGTAATTCAGTAAAAGTTTTTCTGTATTCGGATTCATTAGACCTTTTTTTTCTCCCCTGAAGGCAATGGAAGACTTAGATCTGGAGATGTTAGCTCCCTACATCCCCATGGATGATGACTTCCAGCTGCGCAGTCTGACCCCAGAAGAGCCTCTGTCTTGTGGACCAGTCAAATCCCTCGAGAGTTCTCCAGTCGACGTCACACAGGACGACGTCCACAGCTTCCCCAGCTCCCCATTCAGTGTACCAGGCAGTCGCACAGCTTCCCCAGCACCGCTTACCGCCCTTCATCCTGCCACCATCGTTGCTAAGAGGTAAAGTCTCTCAAATGCTCAATATTTATGTAAGGGATAATGTACAGCGAGCCGGTCATTGTTGTGAAATAAACCCTGACAGGGCGATGTGACACCTCGATGCGAAGGGGTTTATTTTGTAACAATGACCCACTAGCTGTACATTGTCCCGCTTATTACACAGCTACCTACTTTAGAAATCAATAATTTGACACTAAAATGGTCCTCAGAGTCCGACATCAGAACTGCGTCCATAACAACGATCTGCTATAAAGAAATAACAGACTGGAGAATGTTGTGATTGACCAATCAGAATCGAGTATTCAACAAAGCCGTGTAATAACGCTTTATAATGATTTTTGGGTTTGCTAATCACTATTGATATGCCACAGGACCAGGGGTTAAATTGTAAAATACTCTGTTACAAGTAAAAGCACTCAATATGCAGATTGGCCCATTTCAGAATATTATTATAAGCATTGATGCATTCATGTGTTTATCATTTTTAATGTTGCAGCTGGTAAAGGTGGAGCTAACTTTAAATACTTTATATACTGCTGGGTAATTTAATCTATATTATTACACGGCTTTGTTGAATACTCAACTCTGATTGGTCAATCACAGCGTTCTATGGTCTGTTATTTCTTTATAGCAGACCGTTGCTATGTATAACAGACTGTTGCTATGGGCGCAGTTCTGATGTCGGACTCTGGCAGACCGTTTTTGTGACAAATTATTGATTTCTTAAGTAAGTAGTTGTGTATTAAGCCGGCTAATGTACAGCTAGCGGGTCATTGTTGTGAAATAAACCCCTTCAGGGCGATGCAAGACCTCTCTCGACACGGTCGCCCTGTCTCTGGGTTTATTTCACAACAATGAATACTGGAACCACAGAACCCCCTCACATAACAAATCCCAATTTAACCCCTACGCAGGACCCCACAGCCGGACAAAGAAGTGTCGCTCAGGACCCTGGCAGCTCAGAACGCACAGCGCAAAAGAAAACTGGGTGACATAAAAGACCTTATTGGACAGGTAAGCCCTCAACTTCTAAGCATGGTTTATAGATATATAGATCTTACTTTATATTTTCAGATGAAGACTTTGAGTGTCTATTTTGTGATTTTCCCAGGGAACGTTTCCCCAGGAACAAGTGGATCAGGGCAAAAAGGTGAAGGCCTCAGAGTCGGGAACAACCAGGACCGTACTTCTGCTGCCTTCAGGTGAAGAAACTAGACCTGCGATAAATACTTTAGACTGTAACTTGATACCAACTCTTAGTTTAACTCTTAAATATGGTGTTGTGTCTTAGATTTGGCGAGTTGTCTGCTGGGCACCACATCAGATGGCACCAGCTCCCTTTTCACCCTGCCACAGCTCACCCGCTACGACTGCGAGGTCAACGCCCCCCTGCAGGGTCGTCAGTACCTGCTGCAGGGAGAGGACCTGCTGCGCGCTCTGGACCACGTCAATGCAATCTAACTAAAATGGAAGGAGTCTCTACTCACCGCTGGACTAGACTGGACACTACAATTTCTCCCTCATATTGTCACTCCCTCTCCAAGCCCCCTGACCTCACCCCTCTGCCCCTTATTTATGTCTCTGTATGAGTTTGACTATAGTCTGGCTGCTGTTTGTACACCTCGTGATATCTGCAGCATTCCACCGTGACAAACACCATAGCAGCATCTGGGTTTTGGTGCAAGGGATTCAGGCATCATGAGATGTCCAATTGTCGTTTTTTTCGTTTGTTTTTTTCTCTCTTCCGGGGAGTCTCTCAGCACACAACGCCTCGACAGATGACCCCTTTTCCAGCAGGTCACCACAGACCCTGGCGCTACTGCCAGCAGTGTATTGTAAGCTTCAGTCGCACAATTTATATTTTCTTAAAAAGAAAAATATTACCAGCAATATATATTAAGCCTTTTTAAAGTCGTTTTAATGGGATTTGAACAATTTTATTTTTCCTCCCATACTTGTATGTTGTAGTACTCGTACCTAACAAAAAGTCTTTAGTCCAGATTATGTATGAACATATTTGTTTAAACCATAGGTGGTTTGAATGTTATCTCCATTTACTAGCTTTCAGTCTTTGAGGTAAATGCATTTAATTGTGTAGCAGTCCAGTACATGTCACTTTATTACTTTACTGTAAGTGTGTGTTACTGTACATATATACCAGGGAAGTTTTAATTTACTCAGTACGGCTTCACAGCTTCGACTCTTTCTATGAAATCTGAGTGTAACCGCTTCACTTCTTTTGTTTGCTTCTCATCATGGAGGATTGCCGTTTTTCTCTAAAATGAATCGAATTCATGTTTTTGGTTTTTACTGTGCGTGACATACTCAAAACAGTCTGTTAAAATAAGTAGGATATTCGTATTTTACTTGTGTGATCATTGTCATCATGGTAGCACTCGTGAGTTGTCAAACTTGTTTGCTCAGTTTAATGGTAGTCAGTTTAATACCATTGATCCATGCCATATTGTTGGATCTCTCATGCTTATTGTTGCCGCCTAACATTAAATGGCTTTAATAAAGTACATTGTTTCAGGTTTCATTAACATTTACAAACTGTATTTTGGGTTAGAAAAAAACAATACATAGCTCATGACTAGTTTTGCTCCTTTGCTAAGTAAGAAGAAGTGTTTTGTAGAGGTAGAAAACACATGTTTATTGTACGCAGAGAAACCCGAGGATAAATACTGGACTGTTGATCCATTTAAGTCTTTACTTCCTGGCAGGTTCATGATGATTCAAACAGTTTGAATTTGAGAAATCACATTGAAATCATTGGTGTAGTTAACAGTCATCAGCCATGTAGAGAAAGACTACTTCAGAGAAGTTCAAAACTAGATAATACTCACTGACGCTGTAATGTTTGCAGTATCAACAAAATATTAAACAAAAGTCATCAAATGCTGGAGCTCAAAACATGAACTAATCATGTGACCGTCTGTCCCTCAGGTTAACGTGAAGTTAAGAAATTAAATAGTGTTACTCTGTGCACTCTGGAGTCATTTGCAGTCGAAGCAGCTCGTGTCCTCTCTGCACCACCATGGTGATGTTGTCGCTGCTGCGGACGGCCTGGTAGATCTCCTCTGAGGTGTTCACCTTCACTCCGTTGATCTCCACCACGACGTCTCCGGGTAGCATGCCAGCTCTGAAACACGTACGACAGTATTATGGGTTAGCAACATATCATACAAGCTGAAATGCCTTGCCTACTACTGTATATCACAAGAGGTCAAAACTCCAGAAACACTTGTAGTATAAGGAACAACTTTATTGTGAGACCAATGCGTTTCAACTTCTGGCCTTCATGAGGGTCCAGTCGAAATACATTGGTCTCACAGTAAAGTTGTTCCTTATGCTACAAGTGTTGCTGGAGTTTTGACCTCTCCATGCACTTTGGAAGCAGGTGTAGTTGTGCCAGAAAGCCCTACTCTGCTTCTCCTACTGTATATCAAGAAGGGAAAAGCACAAACTCCAACACTAAAAGCGAGCAAGAAGGATCCTCCACCACCCATCTACAGCCCATAGTCGCTTGATCTGCTCACCTGTTGGCCGGGGAGCCCATGATGACTCTGTGGATCATGATGCCATGTGTCACGTCTGGGAAGGACGGGTCTCTCAACTTCAACTCTGCAATGATGCTGAAACAAAGGGACAAAACAGAAACACGTCCGGTTGGTGGCAGCTCTGCTGGAACTACACCCTGTTTCACTGCAGCCATTTCTGATTGTGAAGCATTTACCTCGGCGTCAGTGTCAGCATCATCACACCAATGTACCGCCGCTTCGTCTCCGATTCACCAAACCAAGAACCTTGAAGGAGATGCATCAAAACAGGATGCGTACAAATAATTTAGTTGGGTGCTACAGAGAATACGGGAGACAGAAAGAGGGTGTGATGTGTAGCTTTTGATTCTTACTCTTTTTTTTCACTGCTTGATCAAGAAAAAGTCTGACACGATCGGATGGAATAGCAAAAGAGATCCCTGCAGTGACCTTCATGGTGTTGATACCGATGACTTCACCATCCTAATTAGAGGACAGATAACACGTTCAGATAGCGTGTTGTACACTAATATATTGTTTAGCTGCCAGTGTCGTCAATCTGAGTCAATAAACTCTTCATTTTGAAAGGTCCACAAATGTCATGGTAAGTAGGTGATTATTAGCAAGCAACATATTTGAAATTAGCCCAATATTTACCTCAAAATTACTCCAACTTTATTTACTAATTATATTACGCTATTTCCCAATAAGCAGTAATAAATATCTGGTAATTTATTTAATACAGAGTGATGATTTTTCCAGTTGCTAGGAGAAACTTCAACACAAAAAAGTACATTTTAAGTGTTAAACTATTCAGTCTAAATATCCTGTAACGACAGACTAAGAAGTTGCCTAATATAACGATGTGTAATAAAAACGTGGATGCTTTCAGGTAACATTGAGTTACATGAGTAAGTTCACTGTAACCACATAAACTAAATTACTCAAATTAATGTTTTTCTGTCCATTCAAGCGTCACACACCACCGTCAGAGGAAGTTTTTGTGACATTTTGAATGTGATGATCAACATGTAAACCGGACCTGTGACTCACCAGGTTTATCAGGGGACCTCCAGAATTTCCAAACTGCAAAACAAATCAGTCACATGTGACGTTAATATGAGACATTTCTGAGTCACAGTAAATCCTCTCCTGATACATTTAAAACTTTTGTTCCCAACGTGCAGTCAAAGCAACTCGTGTCCTCTTTGCACCACCACGGTGATTTTGTGTGAAGATCCCGTTTACGCAGAGATGTATTTAAGAACACCTGATCTGTTCATTTCCCCATGAATCAGTTTTCACATCCCCTCCCCCCCAAAAAAGCTTTTTTCCATTTCTCTCTTCCTTCTTTCGCTCTTGTTTGAATACAGGAACCATTGAGGCTGTGTAAAAATCAGAGCTTGTGAAGAGACGACTCCCCCACTCAGAGTTTCGTCTCCCCCGGTTCCCTCCGCCTCCAGCTGACACCGGTCCAACATCACTCTCCTCCATCCATTCTTCCACAACCCTGATTCCTCTCATCATCCCTTGTCCCCTCATCCCTCGTCTACATTCCCTCATCCATTGACGCTCATCCCTTCATCTCCTCATCTCCTCGAGCCTCATCCTTCTTCCGGACCCTCAATCCATCCGTCCTACATCATTGCTTTATGTTTAAAGGTAATTAGTGCCGTCTGCAGAATACTTACATCAATGGCTGCATCAGTCTGGATGTAGTCCATGTTGGAGTTGGACAGGCCCAGCTCCTTGCTGCCTCTCTGTACGGAGCTGACGATTCCTGACGTGATTGTATTCCGTAAAGAGAACGGGCTTCCCATGGCAACCACAAACTCTCCTTGTCGAACATCAGACGACTTACCGAGGGTGAGCGTGGGTAAAGGGTTCTACATATCGGAGGTGAGAGAGATGGAGAGAGATGCGCAGTTCAACAGTACATCCTCACAGCTCGTAGGTCAGTCATACTATCAAAATGAAACAGAGCTTCATATTGCATCAATGCCCTTTTATTCTTGCTGCACTGACCTGATCATGCAAGTGTCCTGCTTCATTATAAAGCTGCTGGATGAGCCTTTAGTTATTCTATCTCAGTGCTGCTTTGCGATGGGGAAAACAAGAGGACCCTTCATTTTGCTATAGCCGTCTTTCAGTAGACTGTATGAATCTCAGCCTTGTAATTCTCAGACTAAAAAAGATACAGTCGTTCTTCAGAGGTCGTACAGGAGATTAATTGACAGTATTTAACTGACAACACAAAAGTTCAATGTACTTATCTTGACCATGAGACTGCTTTATATACTGTATATTGTACATTAAAGGAACCGTACGTAACGTTTTGGAGGATCCATTAGCAGAAATGGATTATAATATTCATAACTATGTTTTCATTAGTGTGTAATCACCTGAAACTAAGAATCGTGTTTTCGTTAGCTTAGAATGAGCCCATCATATCTACAAAAGGAGCGGGTCCTCTTCACGGCGTCCACCTTTTGAGTTTTTACGTTACCTGAAGGCCACCGTAGTTCTCCGACACGCTTGTGAAACTGCGGTAACGTGAGCCGCAGAGTGCGAAACCGTGGTACCGCCAGCCGTCGTCTGACTTCTGTTGCTCCTAAAGTAGTGTTATTATGGTAAGGATGGCCTCTGAGCAAGGCAAACGGCGTTACAACGATTTGCACTCGGCGGCTCACGTTACCGTAGTCTTGGAAAGGGACGGGTGAGCGGGGGGTACTCAGTTGGTTGCAATCTGCAACCACACCACTAGATGTCGCCAAATCCTACACACGGTACCTTTTAAAGGGCACTTTTTGTTTTCTAACAGATAAACACGCCCTCTTGAGGAGACATATAGCAAAACACCAAGTTGCACAGCTGCACAATATGTTAAAATTCATATTAAATAGTCACAAGAATTAAGTTTGAAGATTGTCCCATTTAAATGCCATAAAAATGTTGTTAATGTTGATCACATTGTTTGCTCATTGGTGTGTTTCCCTCCTTATTTGCTGAATTTCTAATAAGTTATTACAAACCATCTGGCTTTACTGTTGTCAACCACTGAACATTCCCCTGGTTTCATGTTTGTGAAGAAACCACTTTTTGTGTTCTTCCTCTAACTGTATTTACTTTTGTTTTCTGATTCTGTCTGTTACAGTTATGATGATCTGATTGTCTCAGTGCTTCCACCACTGTGATGGAAGCAAATGTGGATCCAGTGAGTGAAAAAAGTAAACATACAGTTCCTTTAGCAGAGATTATTGTAGTTAGTTGCTCACCCTTGAAGTGATTTTGATGGTGGCAATGTCTGCCGCTGGATCAACATCTTGCACAGTAGCATTGTACATGTCCCCGTTGGTGAGCTTCACACGAACGCCTCTCTTGTTGGCCACAACGTGAGCATTGGTGACGATGAGACCATCACTGCTGATGATGAAACCAGATCCATTTGACACTGGGACTTCTCTTCCTGAAAACGGGTGCCTGTAAAACAGTAAAAGCAGTTGATCTTATTCAGTCTGGAAGCTAAATGTGTTATTTAGATTCATCTGCACGGAGAGGAAAACCAAAACATTAGTTTAGAAACTGACAAACAGGCAGCTGCAACAAGATCCGGTAAACAGGACCCACCTTCATCATGTCATTTGATAACGTGCTTTATTTAGTAGAGAACACTCACATATTCACAAACAAAGTTAATCACATTACCGCGAACCAGTTCCCCAGCCCATGAAGGTCATGGTTATGACAAAAGACGATCTAATGCCAACATATTGAATTAGGTGACTAATTAGACAGAAAATAACCAGCAATTTTGATAACCTGTTATTCTACATAGTTATTTATAAAGTACTAACTCCTCCCCCAAATATCCCCTGATCACAACTACAAAAATAACAGTTCCTTATTATTATTATTCTGTTTCACATCATTAAATTAAATTCTTTGGATTTTTCAGTTGCTGATATTACTTCCAAGAAATGATTTGTGAGCTCTTTAATTTTTGACTGACCCTTTCTCATCTCATAAGATTAAAAGTTAGTGCTCACCTACAATCTGTAATGTTAAAAAGCACGGACCAAGCCAGAAATCTTGGTGTAGTCATGGATTCTGACCTGAGCTTTAACAGCCATATTAAGACAATTACAAAGACAGCCTTCTATCACCTGAAGAATATAGTAAGAATTAGAGGACTGATGTCTCAGCAGGATTTGGAAAAACTAGTCCATGCATTTATCTTCAGCCGACTTGACTACTGTAACAGCGTCTTTACTGGTCTTTTTCTAAAAAATGGATCAGACAGCTGTAGCTGATTCAGAACCTGCTGCTGCTAGAGTCCTCACTAAGACCAAGGAAGTGGATCACATCAGTCCAGTTCTGAGGTCTCCACACTAGCTCCCTGTCTCTCAGAGAATGGATTTCAAAATACTCCTGCTGGTTTACAAAGCACTAAATGGTTTAGGGCCAAAATACATTTCTGATCTTCTGCTATGTTATGAACCATCCAGACCTCTCAGGTCATCTGGATCAGGTCTGATCCCAGAAACCTGCAGAACCAACTCCAACTCTGAGTTCTTTTAAATCAAAGCTTAAAACTGTCCTGTTTTCTGCTGCTGCCTTTTATGAAACCAGATAATTATCTTATACTGCACTAGAGCTTTTACTCTTGTGTTATATTCTATTTTAGCTTCTATCCTAGCTTTTATTTTTAGCTTGTTTTTATTTTCTAAACTTTAATGTTTTTATAACAGTTTTAATTATGTTTTAATTATGTCTTAATGTTCTTGAATGTTTATGTAAAGCACTTTGAATTGCCCTGTTGTTGAAATGTGTTCTACAAATAAAGCTGCCTTGCCTTGCAGTGGCAACATAGCTGAGAATTTGGATGTTAACACATGCTACAAATTAATCAACATTTCAACAGTGGACTCACCTGCCCAGGATTTCAATGTACACCACAGCTGGAGTGGACTTTTCCACCACATCTGCAATGAAGTTGTATTTATACCGAGGGCTGTCAGGTTTATAGGGAGAAGCACACTGAGCTGATGGCAGCAGGAGTTCAAGAGACCGAGAGACACTTCCGTCCTTCACTTTGTCTTCTTTTTGACTGTCCAGAAGAGCCACACCACCACAGAGACCCAAACCCACAGAGACAGACTTCAGCAGAGAAAAGCTGCTGTTATTATCACGACCACTTTGTCTGTCCCACCCCACCCAGGGTCTCCTGTCCAGACTTGTGTCCTCCTCTGCTCCTCTTACAACAGAGGATACCCTGGACACTGTCCTCTCTGTTAAAGAGTTGAGTCCACGGCTCTGACACCGAGTTTGTCTCCTTAGTGCGGACAGAAAACACCTGTTGAGAGGAGTTGCTGCCATGTTGCATCACTTCAGTCAGTTCAGGAGTTTAAAAGACAAAACAAACACTTGATATCCAGATATATCTACAGTAAGAACGGTCCGTTTGGTGTTAATTATAATAGTCACGCTGTTTACATAAATTAAAACAATACCGTACAAATAACGTCCTGTGAATTCCTCTGTTATCTACAGCTGAGAGATTAACCAGCGACAGACAGCTGGAAGAAAACAACAACCCTAACTAGGAAGTGTGACTTTGATTCGAGTCTGCGCAGTACGACTTCTTCTTCTTCTACGGTTGTTCTTCTTCTTCCGTTAATGGCGGAAACAACTGTATGGTGCATTACCGCCGACGACTGGTCTGGAGTTTTAGAATAAAAATAAAAATAAAAATATATAAAAAAAAATTGTAATTTAGACACGACTTGTCATATAACTTCCCTCCACAGAATAAAAAATGACAGAAATTTAAATGTAAACATAGCTCTTAATAAATAATAATATGGTTCATTAAAAACACGAAACAATACAAATACAAAGAACAGCTGAAGGTACAACATATTTTAAAGTTCAACTGCTTTTGTTAAAATGAGGCTCAACTTTTGTAAATTTCGTATTATAAATATGGAATTTAGTCAATTATTATTAAGTTAATAATATAGTAGTGGCTAGACGTAGTCATGGTTCAGACATGGAAACCTAATATCACACATTGTAAACACAATACAAATTAATAATAATAACAAGTTTTTTATTTTGCAATTTAGATGTGACTTATCATATTACTCTCCTCCACAGAATAAAAAATGACATAGAAATTTAAATGTAAACATAGCTCATAATAAATAATAATATGGATCATTAAAAACACATAAGAAAAATACAAATACAAAGAACAGTTGAAGATACAACATTTTTAAATTCAACTGCTTTTGTTTTCGTTTTTTGAAAATATATATTAAAATGAGGCTCAACTTCATGAGGCTACAATTATCAGTGTCACTGTTATCTTTCAAGTTTAATGTATTTGTCTTGCTTTACTCACGGCTGTGGTGACTTGTTTGGCTTGTCAGGCTGGCTTGATGTGGAATGGCTTTAATCAAAAATAAATCAACAAAAAATAGGCCTTTACAACAATTAAAACCAAATCAAATCAAAAGAGGCAAAACTTAAATAAATTGATCAGCAAACTTAAATTGTCTTCACGTTAAACGGTTGAGAATTGTCTTTCGTTGGCATCTACAGCCTCTAATTGCCCACACCTGGCTCTACTGATTGGCTGGAGCACCGTGGTACTTGTAGTCCTGTACTTTTCTATGGCCTACAGGAGGCACCACTAGGTAGCAGTGTTGTTTTGACTAATTACACATAAAAAAAACACACAATACTGGCTCTTTTAAATGGACAAATGTACATAGATGGATGCATATTACAATACCTAGTATTCACAAATTTAGCCAAATAGATGTATCTGGGAAATCTTAACTATCACATTCATTCTGTAATTGATACAGTAATTCTAATGGGAAAGCATCATATCCATATATGTAAGTAGAAAAACAGAGAGCCTAATTCTATTGTGTTTGTTAATGATATAAAATACTTTTTCAAATCATTGAAATTTGTAAAAACAACAACAACAACAAACATGAAAGCCTTAAACTACTGAAAAACTTTGAAAATATTATATGTTAGAACATATGAGAAGTCATTGCCCAGGATGTGCCTTGCTAAATTATACTTTAATAAGTGAACGTATTTCTCATAGTTTGCATAATTCAAAATTCCCCTGTAATTTTATTTTATTATTTTTAATTATTAATTAGTTTACTTACTATTTCTTTTTTTAGATGTTATATGTGATGGTTACATTGTCAAAATTGTTGTCATTGTCCCATTCTTGATTTGTAATATTGATGTTATTGAATAAAAAATAAAAAAAACGGGAAAAAAGTCACTTTTAAACCTCTTTTCCTAAAGGTTAGTGGGGTTATATTTTAAAAAGCTTGACAGATATTTATGAGGTAAGCTCCACATTGTTTTTTGTTTTTCATTGTTTTGTTAAAGGTCCCATATCATGCTCATTTTCAGGTTCATACTTGTATTTTGTGTTTCTACTAGAACATGTTTACATTCTGTAATGTTCAAAAAAACCTTTATTTTCCTCATGCTGTCTGCCTGAATATGCCTGTATTCACCCTCTGTCTTAAACGCTCCGTTTTAGCGCATTTTGACGGAATTGCTACAGAATTGCGTTGCTAGACAACAGCTTGGGTCAAGGTGTACTGCCTGTCAGCTGATGACATTCACATACACTGCAACAGGAAATAAACTGGGACACATTTAGAATGTTTACGTTTAAAATTGTGTCAAGGGTCTAAATATTGTATATTTGTGACATCACGAATGGGCAGAAATCCTGACAGCTTGTTTAAAAATGCAGAGTTTCTGAATACGGGCTGTGTGTATTTCTCTGTGGATTGAGTGTTTCGATACTTTCACAGTATTTGTATTGGACTTAAGCCTGCTTTATAATAATAAAAAAAAACATGAAAATAATTTTTTTTTATAATATGGGAACTTTAAACAAATGGTTCGATATTTCTCTTATTGTGAAAGGGTTTAAATCATGCGCGGAAATGACGTCTTTGTTTCGGAAGTACGTCACAGGTTTTCTAGGCGAATGAGCCAAACGCGGCGGTGATTAGAAATTTGAAATTTGCGAGCTAGCTGCTAGCTGCTAGCATACACCTCGGACCTTTTCCAAACAAACATGGCTTACTATCATCATTTATTACGAGACACAAAACCTCCTTTTGAATCTCCTGCCAAGGTGTTTGCTATGCTGAAGTCGAAAGTGGAGAAAGAAGGGACTTTTACAGCCAACGACTCTTCGTGTGACGTTAAAGAGAACCATGGAGCCGTTGTTATGTCGCCCAGGAAGAAGACAGCTCAGAGCACCTGGAGGACCGACAAGGAGAACCAGAGATCTGCTTCTCATCAGGCCTCGGATCTCTCGCCTAAGAAAACCTTCAGGTATCCAGACATCAGCAGCAAACATGTGGAGGAAATGCCTCCTCCTCCTGTGACAGGACATGGGTACTACACACCGAGAAAGAGAGCTTTCCCTGAGTCAACAACTCTGTCTCATCTCTCCTCTCCTCTCAACAGACCTCACATCCACACAAAACCACCTCAAATCAGAGACTCTTGTGGTAGGTTCAGCAGGACTCCAGTAAACACACAGCCAGTAGAAAATGACTTTGTAAGTGGTGTGTTTGAGGAGGGTTGTGCTCCTCAAGACAAACAGATGTCTCACGCCTATGTGTTGTCTCCAATGAGGAAGAGGTTGAAGAAGAGTACATGGGAGATGCAGGAGTTTAACACAGTCAGCAGCAGCACAAAGGAGGTCAACAATGAATCCATAGGTCAGCCACAGGAAAAGAAAACCTCCAGTGCTTTCACTGAGGATAACATCACCTGCATGGATTCGCATTTGGGTAATGTCAGAGGATTCCCAGCTTACCCATCAGGGATGACATTCACTCATGAACCTGTGTTCCCATCACCAAGACCCACCGCAATGAAACGTGAGATATTATTGCTGCTTTGTTTGCTAAGTGAAACTCTTTTCCTTATGTCACAATTTAGGGCAGGGGTCAGCAACCTTTACTATCAAAAGAGCCATTTTAGTCAAAATAATAAAAAAAATAATTCTGTCTGGAGCCGCAAAACACTTGAGTATTGTGATGAAGGTAACACAGTTTATAGTCTAAGTATATAGTATATAAGTCTAATGCAGTGAGGGCCAAAGTGCAAATGTGCAACGGAGTATTAGGGCCACATTGAGGGAAAAAACATCTGAGATTTACACAATAAAATCGTAATTTTACGAGAAAAAAATAAAATAACTCGTAAAATTACTACTTTATAATATTGACTTTTTTCTCATAATACTACGACTTTTTTCTCTTAAACTTCTGACTTTATTCTCATAATATTATGACTTTATTCTCATAAACTTCTGACTTTATTCTCATAATATTACAACTTTTTTTTCTCATGAACTTTTGACTTTTTTCTCGTTATGTTATGACTTCATTCTCGAATTCTCAGATTTATTTGTTTTTCCTCAATGTGGCCCTAAAACCCCGTCGTACCATAGACCTGAAACAATGATAAATAAAAATGAAAATGTAAACAATAAACAGTTATTCATTTCCATTTTTATAAATCCACAGGGAGCCACTGGAGAGGGGCTAAAGAGCCGCATGTGGCTCCGGAGCCACAGGTTGCAGACCCCTGATTTAGGGGAAGAAATTGACTGATGCCTCTCTTTGCTGTTTTGAACAGGTTGCCATGTTGCTCTGGACAGGCTTCCTCTGAGATCTCCAGCCAAGATCTTCGCTTACATGAAGGAGAGGGAAAGTAAAACGAAGCAGCAGGAAGTTCATAAAGTCAGCCACAGCACAAAGGATCTCTTTGATGAAGGTGAGTGTGTTATGAAGTGGAAATACTTGAATCCAGCAAAGTTTTAGCTGTGCATGAATGCAGTAGGGCTGTCTCGAATACCATTTTTTGGGCTTCGAAGCTTCGGTGAGAAATATTCGAAGTCTCGAGGAGGAGCGCGGCGCAGCAGGCTGACATGTTCTTCTGTCTGTCTCCATCTTCCCAGGGACAGTGCTGCTGCCGCACTACAGTACACACACACACACACCTCTACACACAACAATCAGCGACATCTGTCTGAGAATAACTAACAACAATTAATAATAAAAGTAATGTATAATGCTGTGGGATTTTTCCTTATTTTGTTAGCTATTTGGGGATTTTTTTTACATACTTATATATAAAATATAAAAAAACAAACAAAGTATTCAAATACTGATTTGGAGGTCAATTACCATGACAATGGTCGAAGCTTCGAAGCATTCGTGTCAGCCCTAGTATGCAGGCATACTTCCTGTTTTGTTTTTTCTATGTCATGTTTGCATGTTGCATAGTTTTGTTCATGTTTTCACCTACTTTGTTTTCCATAGGTAATTTCCATCAGTCCAGAGACATGCCGCCTTCCTCCACAGCTCACAACATGGGTGAGATGGAGGACATTGCTTGTAGAAGTTTGGTTCCTGTCAACCAGTCCAGAGTAGAGTCAGCTGAATCCAGTCAATCAGACACATATCCCTCTGAGGATGTCCCGAGCCCTGCCGTGTCACCACAACCTGTGTTGCTCGAAGACTCGCTTATACTCAAAACACCACGGATCTCCATACCGAAGAAACAAGAGGCTGTGTTCAAGCGAAATAAATGGCCCACGAGCACAAAATTCCCATGTGTGAGTAGAAACTAATACCTCTTAAATGTAAGTCTTTGATAAAAAGGGGTGATATTAGGGATAGGTCTGTCCCGAATACCATTTTTTGGGCTTCGAAGCGTGGCAGGCTGACCTGTTCTTCAGCCTGTCTGTCTCCATCTCCCCGTTTCAGTGCCTTAGACAGCGCCGCTGACGCACTACTGTACACACACACACCTCTACATATAACAAACAGCTATATCCGCCTGAGAATAACTAATAATAATTAATCACTTTATGTAATTATTACTTATTCATGGGCTATTTTGGGATTTATACATGATTGTTATATGCTTTATATATATAAATATATATATATAAAGGAATAAAAAAAACGAAGCATCGAATAGTGATTTGGAGGTCAAATACCATGACAACATGACAGCATTCGGGTCAGCCCTTATTAGGACTGAATATGCAAAATCAGACAACTGATCAATTCAAGGTTTGGATTTGCAGGCACATTTTAGATCAAATGGGAAACTGAAGTCAATTATAGTTTGTCTTCTTTTGATAATTGTCTATTGTTCCTAATTGGGCCTGTGTTTTCCTCTTCGGCAGGAGAGTACAATTTATCTAAAAAAGTGGTTCCTGAGGAAGAATAACAGGGGCCTGTTTGTTGATGGAATCCACAGGTAAGGGTTTCTTGAGAGATCATGATTTAAAAAAACAACTTTGCAGTCAAAGTTTATTATAACAAATTTTCAGATTGCTTACTCAGCTCCTGTCTTATGAAACAGACGTGTTTATGCTTTTGATTTTGGATCTCTTAAGCTTTTTGTGTGGTTTAATGTGAACACTGATTTTTTTTTTTTTTTTATCTTTTCCAACCAGGGACGACAACATACCGTGGAACAGTAACATCATTGTGGAGAGGGTTTCTAATTCTGTGGTGAAGACCGTCTCCGGCAGCGTTTACATCTTGGTTGGCAAGATGAACATGACTGACTCTGGTAAGCCAGATTCTCTGTGGGTGGAAATTTTCCACTGAGAATATGTTTCATTTTTGCAGAAAGAATTATGCATAAAAAAATAAAGAAAGCTTGCACATAAACTTATGTTAACTTGAATATTGCATGGATTAATACTCATGTGTCTCTCACCTTTTGCCTGCAGAATTACCCAAATGGCTTTTGAAGATGTTTGCTCATGGTTTTCCTCGAGACTGGAAGGCACTTTATGAGAGGCTCCTGTCAAGACAGTAAGAATATTTATTACTTTTCCGTTTATGCCGGTACAGATACAAGATTGTTTTGTTTTGCTGGGGATGTTGAATAATTTAAGCATGAGATGAAATTACCATTTAGTGGTTGAAAATCATATTCACAAATGGTTAGTGGTTAAAATTCAGTTATTTTGAAGAGCTGACTTCTGTTTTATTGCAGAGAAACAGAGAGAAACAACAAGGGGAGAAGTTTGGAGGCATCCTCCATGATTCGTTCTGTGAGGCAGCACAAGAAAAAGCCTGTGAAGACACGTAAGTGCAAGATATATTCTTTATCTAACAACCTAGCAAATAAATGCTCGGTACAAGAACGTTCAAGGGCATGAATAATGGGGGCCTTCACTCCCATTATTCATTTGGTTGAGAAATCTGCAGAAAACGCTACTTTTTTCCACAGTTCTAGTTATTCTCTGCTTTCTGTTTGGTATGTCAGTTTGAAAGGGTGTACAGCAGCCGATGAGTCTATTTACATATTTACACATTGTATCACTCAGAGCTTCGAATTGGATGTAACAAGAGTTTACAGCCTTTGCTAGCGGCTCTGTGAGGCTGAACGCAGGCAAGGTGACGCTTTTGAGCTAAATGCTAATGTCTGCTTACATTTACTAACACTAAACACAAAATATAGCTGAAGTATATAGTCTAGTATAGTATATAGTCATCAGTTTTGAATATATTTGGTCATTAAGTTTTGGACTCATTGAAATCTTGACCTGATGATGGCGCTAGACATAAAGTCAGGGGATCACCAAAGTTATTAGGATTCATCCTCTGGGGATTATAAATGTGTGTACTAAATTTCATGACTCCATCCAGCAGTTTTTGAGTTATTTCAGTGTGGAACAAAGAGGTGCTGAACCCACAGATCAACATTGTCATCCCTAGAGCCACTCGCATGGCTTAAAATGTAATCTGATATTTTTATCCCCACATTGACCGTATCAATAGTGCATTGGTTAATTTATGTATTCAAATCCATGGCAGTTGTACTAAAGGACTTTTGTGTTACCTTGTACACTTCTTTTCGCCTCTTCTCCAGCTGCTTCCTGTCCTCCTGCCTCCTTGTCTCGTCTAAACGTGTCCCGAAGTGGTCGCGTGATCAAGCCACCTCTGGAGTATTGGAGAGGAGGGAGAGTCATTCTGGATGCACAAATGAATGTTACAATCCATGAATGTTATGATACCTCCATCTACGCCCCCGTAAGCACCACATTCTCATGAGTTACATCATAATCCAGAATATTTGTTTGACTGTGTACAAACAACTGATATTTCTGATCAATGTCACCATGTTCTATATCTCACTGAAGGTCACTACGAGGGCGTCACAGAAACCTGCCCGTGTGTTCCTGCCCTGCAGTGAAGGTAGAGATAACTTAGCTGTTGTAGTATTGTGAGATAAGTTATGAGTTGATTACAGACAAACGGTCTTCTGTGTTTCCAGGCCGTAAGCAAAGTGAATCAGCCAGCAACGAAGAGGCATCAGTACCACTGAGGAGGGTTAAGGCTCCACTTCGCAAACGGAACAGTGCTGAGCCAGAAGAGAAGCCCTCTTATTCACCTGAGCCTTCTGTGGAGACACTTGGCAGCCCTGAAGAGTGGTCTGACAGACCAACAAGGTCCAGCCGAAGGCGTCCAGCTACAGAGAGAGCATTGTATGTGGACACTGTCCCTCAAAAGCAAAGTGAACCTGAAAAGTCTTCAAATCGGAGGTCCAAAAGACAGACACATAACACCGCAAGGCCTTCAGTGAGAGTCTTGGGTAGCAAACGGGCTGTCCCAGCATCAGCATCATCATCAGATGGTGAGGTCATTGGGAGAAAGAAGCCGGGGAAAGAAGTGCACAGGAAGAGAAGCGGGAGAGTTCTTGACGAGTCACAGCCCTGCTACGTGTGTCCATCAAGTGAGTATGATAAAATGCATTAAAAATGCATGATATTCAAAATGGCCGACTTCCGGGTAGGCGGAGCTAATGAAATCCAATACAAAATATGTCTAAAATGATGATAGCAATGTAGGTACCAAATTTCGTGAATATCCAGTATACCAAGGGCGTCAAAGAGGTGTTCAAAGGCTAAAAGTAATTCGGGAGCGCTATAGAGCCGACATGCCACACCCAAGCCCGATTGCAACATCAACTCTAAATAATTAATAGTTTGAACGTGGGTGCAAAGTTTCGTGAGGTTTTGTGCATCCTAAGGTCCTTTAACACAGGTTTGTGAAATGAAAATTAATGCACAAAATCCAAAATGGCTGACTTCCTGTCTGGTGAAAAAATTTCAAATTATTTTTATATGTACTTATAGATGAGAACAATGATCCACCAAATTTCATGAACATCGAAGGAACTTTTCCACAACTCTGGCTTGCACTTTGGGGCGCTGTGGAGCCTGCTGGCCATGCATGAGCCCAATCACTGCAGAACTATGCAATTTTCATTAGTTCTGAAGCGGGTGCCAATTTTCGTGCATCTAAAGCAACTCAACATTACAATTCCACAGCATAAAAATAATCTTTACAAAAACAATAGTTTCCTTGCACTTCGTGTCAGGGACAACGTTGGGCCCCTGGCACTTTCCTGCTCGGGCCCCAAAAATGTAAAAATAGCTCATAATAAACAATAATACGGTTAATTAAAAATACATAAAAGGACAGTTGAGGGTAAAACATATCTGAAAGTTCAACTGCTTCTTTATCATTGAGTTTCTTTAATATATTAAAACGAGACTCAACTTTAGTAAATTTGCTATTATGAATGTGGAATTTAGTCGCAATTATTATGAAGTTAATAATGTAGTAGTGGTTAGACCTATTCATGGCTCAGACATGGAAATCAAATATTCATAATCAGACCAAAAATAATGTACATGAGGGGATTTCCAAATTAAGTGAAAATCACGTGGTGCGATCAAACTATTAAAGGAAGCTATAATTATCATCAGTGTCTCTGTCGCAGCCTCCTGCTAATTCTAAAATGCACTTTAGACGCCTTGTAGATACAGACATTTCCAACACATTATCTTTCAAGTTATTTGGCTTGCTTTACTCACGGTTGTGGTGACTAAGTTATGAGTTGCATGCAGACAAACGGTCTTCTGTGTTTCCAGGCAGTGAGCAAAGTGAATCAGACAGCGACGAAGAGGCATCAGTACCACTGAGGAGGGTTAAGGCTCCACTCCGCAAACTCAACAGTGCCATGGTTAAGCCAGAAGAGAAGCCCTCTTATTCATCTGAACCTCCTGTGGAGAGACTTAGCAGCCCTGAAGAGTGGTCTGACAGACCAACAAGGTCCAACCGAAGGCGTCCAGCTGCAGAGAGAGCATTGTATGTGGACACTGTCCCTCAAAAGCAAAGTGAACCTGAAAAGTCTTCAACACGGAGGTCCAAAAGACAGACACATACAACCACAAGGCCTTCAGTGAGAGTCTTGGGTAGCAAACGGGCTGTCCCAGCATCAGCATCAGCAGCATCATCAGATGGTGAGGTCATTGGGAGAAAGAAGCCGGGGAAAGAAGTGCACAGGAAGAAAAGCGGGAGAGTGAGTCCATCAAGTGAGTCATCACAGTCTTCTGACGAGTTTGAGAAGGAACTGGGGAAGAGAACCAGAATAACACAAACAAGACAGAGCAAATGCATCAAGTCATCGTCATCATCATCATCCACAAAGCCTTTGCCTAACTTCACACAATCCAGCAAGAAAAAACCCAACGCACACAAAGGCAACGCACCGATTCCACAAGAGCAAGATGCAGACGAGTGGACAGAGGCAGAGCTTATGAAGCTACAAGAGTAAGAATGAGAAAGGAGCATTTTGCAGGATTAGAGTTGCATATTTCTGTATCATAACCTATATATGTGCGTGTGTTTTCCAGGGCTGTGTCCTACTATCCTAATCACATGGCAGGTTACTGGGCAAAGGTGGCGAAGATGGTTGGAACACGTTCTGCAGAAGAGTGCCACTACCAGCACACATCCAAGGGAGCCTTCAAGACGCCCCTCAAGAGAGCCAAGAGAGCCAAGAAACCCCAAAAGGAGAAGGTGGAAGCACCAAAAGTTCAAGGTACGAGCCCTGCTAAGTGTCTCATAGCTTTATCTTGGTTGGCCAGTGGCTCAGAGAGATGTCTTCCACTTATATCACTTATAATATAAAGGTAAAAAGGAAGCCTCTGATTATATTTGGGAACTTTTCATTTACTTTATGGAAAATGGAGATATGTCTGAACCATTTTATTAATTATTTAATTTATTTCAGTTTTCTGCTGCAATCCTTCTGCCATGAGTATTACATTATTGTATCTATTTTTAATTAAATTATTTATTTATTTTAGTATTGTCATTTTGAGTTTTTGTTGCCCTCTACTGTTGAAAATCAATAAATACAGTGTTAAGAAGTACTCTTCAAAACCTGTAAACAGACTTTTGGTGTGTAAAATTGGTGGAATTTCCCTTCCCATACATATATTGAAAAGAAGCGCAGATGAATTAATAATTATGTCAGTGGAGTGGACAAAATAGCCAGAACACCTTACAATTTAACACAATTCAAAACAAAAACACAACCCTTCAGTTTGAAGCCTTTTTTTTTTGACGACATAATCTTTACTGAGGTATTGTTATTGCGTTACATGTTTTGCTGTGATGCATTTGCATTTTTTTCTGAAGCCTTCTTTAAGAACTACAATCCTCGAAATGTTTTCGAGAGGACGTTGTTAACTGCAGAGATTTGACAACTATAATCTATGCAGATCTTCCGGTGATATCTAGCGGAGTGGGAACCTATAAGAGAAAGCAGCAGGTGCGTCAGTTCCTGGAGGCCATGCCCAGAGAAGATGTTGAGGATGTTTTCAGCTCTGCGTACATGCAGAATAAACGCTTTGAGGTTGGTTCCTTTTATATTTTGCAAAAATAAGAGATTTTTGTGATTATGACACCATACAAAATGATGATGATGATGATAACTGTTCCACTCATGGCTATCTTGATGGATAGATGCCCTCCATGTGTCCGAGTGACCATGACTTCACAACTTCAGAAATGGAGCACCTGAGCCCCATGTCGACGGGCTGCGCCGGAGCGAAGACTCCTCAATGTCTGCATCTCACACCTGGCATGATGGGTTCTCCAAACAGGTGAATGATGTCGACTTCTGCGTTCTAGCTTGTAAGAAGGGTTCGCACTTCTTCTTGTACGATAACTAACTTACCTCTTTCTTGATTTCAAAGGAACAATGGTGACAAGTACGTCTATCAACTCCAGAAGAGGATGAAAAAAAATCAGTTTAACGTCTGCAAACAGGCTCCTCCTTCAAAGGTACTAATTCATAAGGGTTAATTTCTGAGATTCTTGTTATCTTGAAGCATGTGGATTATACATTTTATTAGAAAAATAACCATTTCTTTCTCTGTTTCTTTCAGAGCTTCACACCCACGCCATCAGTTAAACGAACAATGAGAAGATGTGGTAACACAGGTAGGATTCCTGAGAAATGTGCAGGGGAGGGACAAAATAACAGAAACACCGTACAATACAAAACAATACCTTTACACCTAATACCAATTTTGAAGTTTATAATGCTTGTTTTTTAGGTGTTATAAGCTGTTTAACTTGATGTTCATTATTAAGGCTGTAGTTTCATTACTTTGTGAAGTAGTTCTGTTTTTTTTGTCCACGACTGTTTGTAGCTGTGTTTAGAGGGGATTCTCACATTTCAAATGTTATAATTGAAAGCTGAGAGCAGTTATTTCTACACTGTGGTAACAATCCGTTTCTTTCCTTTTTCACTAGAAAATGACACCTTTTTCGTTTGGGAGATGTTCCCAGGAAAGGATGGCGCGTTGTCTGAAAGCGGAGAGGAAGAAGACTTTTACTTCTCAGACAACGACTGATTGGAGCTAAACATCATATCATTTAAGGAAAAAATTTATTGAATTAATTAAAATCAATACAGTACAGTATGTACCTGTAAATATAGTTTTTGTTTTAAGCCAAGACTCAGTTGTTACTATTCTTTAAATAAACATTCTTAAATTCGTAATAATGTTTTTTGTGTATTTATATATTTAGAGAGATAATTATCTATAGAGGTGGTTCCCAAACTTTTTGGCTTATGACCCCTCAAAATGAAGTAATATGTACTAATAACTTAATCGCAGACATTAATGATGAAGTGAGAAACTCAACCAAAGAAGGATTTTTCCTTCTTGCTTCTTTCCTTGTTTCATTTTAA
>CAKAKR010012336.1:0-14087 GCA_916700685.1 Adelosebastes latens | reverse complement strand
GAGAGAGAGAGAGAGAGAGAGAGAGAGAGAGAGAGAGAGAGGCTCCCAGCAGGGGGAGAGGACCATAAAGATGAAATAAAAACAAAATAGAATAAAATGAAATGAAAACCCCAGAATGAGAAATGTTACTGTGGTGGGACAGAAGAAATGGAATAAGAAAGTTGAAAGATGGAAGGAAATTTGGAAGTAAGAGAGAAGTGTGATAAGAAAATGAAGGGATGGGAGGATGATAGAAATGACAAAAGCTGTGAAAATGAAGGACAAAATGTAAAGGAAGGGATTTTAAATGACTTGAAAAAGAGGAAAGAAAGGAGGTTAAGGCCCAGACAGATCTCGTTCCCTAGAGTTAATAACTCGTTCCCTCGAGTTAGGTAACTCGTTCCCTCGAGTTAATAACTCGTTCCCTCGAGTTAGGTATCTCGTTCCCTCGAGTTAATAACTCGTTCCCTCGAGTTAGGTAACTCGTTCCCTCGAGTTAGTATCTTGTTCCCTCGAGTTAGTAACTCGTTCCCTCAAGTTAGTAACTCGTTGCCTCGAGTTAGGTATCTCGTTCCCTCGAGTTAGTAACTCGTTCCCTCGAGTTAGGTAACTCGTTCCCTCGAGTTAATAACTCGTTCCCTCGAGTTAGGTAACTCATTCCCTCGAGTTAGGTAACTCGTTCCCTCGAGTTAATAACTCGTTCCCTCAAGTTAGTAACTCGTTGCCTCGAGTTAGGTATCTCGTTCCCTCGAGTTAGTAACTCGTTCCCTCGAGTTAGTATGTCGTTCCCTCGAGTTAGTAACTCGTTGCCTCGAGTTAGGTATCTCGTTCCCTCAAGTTAGTATCTCGTTCCCTCGAGTTAGTAACTCGTTCCCTCGAGTTAGTATGTCGTTCCCTCGAGTTAGTAACTTGTTCCCTCGAGTTAGTATGTCGTTCCCTCGAGTTAGTAACTCATTGCCTCGAGTTAGGCATCTCGTTCCCTCAAGTTAGTATCTCGTTCCCTCGAGTTAATATCTCGTTCCCTCGAGTTAGTAACTTGTTCCCTCGAGTTTGGTAACTCCTTCCCTCGAGTTAGTAACTTGTTCCCTCGAGTTTGGTAACTCCTTCCCTCGAGTTAGGTAACTTGTTCCCTCGAGTTAGTAACTCGTTCTCTCGAGTTAGGTAACTCGTTCCCTCGAGTTCATAGTGCACCAACCGGACATCGAAGAACTACTGTAGCAGTGACGACTGACTGTTGCGTCGCCTTACGTTGTTTTTGTCTTGGCCAAAAAGCTGCACTCAAACAAACCACAAAGTAGGGGTGTAAGAAAACATTGAAAATATCGGGTATTGTAATATTACATTTTGTGATACTGTATCGATTCTCAAAAAGACTGTATTGAATTTTTTATGAATAGTTTGAAGAGTCTGTATTCATCATTCAGAAAGGGAAACAGGAAGACCGAGGACAGCGGATATACAAGCCCTTGTTATGATACGTACATGAAACAAAGCGGCGTTTGTCCACCATTTTCACACCACTCTCACTCACTGCTTAGCTTAATTCCAGATGTTCATGTTGTTGTGAAAATATCTGGAGCGATCAGATGAGATGAAGATGAAAAATGAGAAGAGCCTTCTGTGTTTTTCCTTTTGACTTTACTCATTGGCTTTCTTTCCTCACGTCCGTTTCTCTTCTCGTGCACTGATTCATTTAAGCTGAACAGCCAATCAGAGTGATTTCTCGACCGATGAGCTCCGCCGCCGATTCAACATGCTGAATCGGCCGAAAAACCTCCAACACGGGGAGACTAGAGCCGACGGTGCGCGACACAGCGAAAAAACTAGGCCGATATACAGTCAGTGTTGGCCAACCGTCGGCTCGGTGTGTCAGGGAAGGATTCAAATGTGATAAGGAAGGACAGGAGGAAGGAAACTAGGAAGAAGGGAAGGAAGGCAAATCAAGAGGAAAGTAAGGAAACAAAATGTACAAGTATAGAAGATAGTACTAAAGAGGTGAATGGAGTATCAGCTGGAGTACTATGAGGTACTTTAGTTGGATTAAATGGCTCAAACCTCAAGACTGTTGCGTTACACTGACATTACTGAGTTACACTTATCAACGGGGATCATCAGTGTGTGTGTGTGTGTGTGTGTGTGTGTGTGTGTCTGTGTGAGTTGAAACAGAGAGGTATTAAACCTTCATTTTCCTCCTTTCTTTCCTCAGTCCTGCTCTTTTCCCAAGATCATGTTTCAACTCTCTTTCCCTTTATCTGCTCCGTGTGTGTGTGTGTGTGTGTGTGTGTGTGTGTGATTGATTTTTGAAGTACAAAATTAAAATGTAGGAGAAAAAATGGCCCAACTGACTACGTTTACATGCACAAATTCCACATCTATTCCTGTTTACATGCAGCCGTGTATACTCCCATTAACGTAACCGGTGGTGAACACAGCCTCCCTCTTTCAGTCCTTCAACCTCCTTCTTGAAAAGGTCAGCGTTGTGATATTTGCGTGTATCTAAAAGCCTGTTGATATCCAAGTCTTTCATGATGTTTAAAAGAAGCCGTGTTTCTCCTTCTTTTCTTTTAGACATGTATCTCTGAAAACTGTCGGCTAGTTGGTTGTTTGTGTTCAACGCACAGAGATGGATGTAAACAGGGAAGAGGCCGCAAACTGACGTAAAAACCCCAATTGAGACATATATTGTGAATGTGGCTGTACACATGTCCAAAGAATGCTCCTAAAACCTGAATAATATCATCAAATACTTCATTCAGAATATCCAAACGGAATATGCTGTTTACATATTCAGAATAATAGTGGAATATTAGTGTGCATGTGACCGTGAGATGAACCTGTAAAACTGTACAACATACGGTGACGAGCAAGGATCTCTGGATTTGCCCTTTATATTGCACGACTCTTTCTACATAAGAAACAAAACTTTCAACAAAAAACAACAAAATAGATAATATGTTCATAAGTAGGCGGCACGGCACAATCTCACAGCAAGAGGGTCTCAGGTTCAACCCGGCTTGTGTGTGGAGTTAGCATGTTCTCCCCGTGTTAGCGTGGGTTTTCTCCGGGTTCTCAGGTTTCCTCCCACAGTCCAAAGACATGCAGGTTCATTGTTGACTCTAAATGTGTGAATGTGAGTGTGAATGGTTGTCTGTCTCTATGTGTCAATCTGGAGACCTGTCCAGGGTGGACCCCGCCTTCACCCAATGTCAGCTGGGATCGGCTCCATCCCCCCCGCGACCCTGAATGGTATAAGAGGTTACAGATAATGGATGGATGGATGGATGTTCTTAAGTAGGGCTGATGATATATACACCACATATCACATTACTATAAGCTTTTAAAAGGTGTAAATAGATTTTTAGGTGCTGTTAGTAACAACACCCACTGGCAGGCGCCAAAGTTTGAGGTTTCAAATTCTACCCTCCTGTTTTCTAGTGATGTTACGTGCTGTGCCGAGGCTTCAGAGCGTGTGTCCAGTAATCCAGGAAGATTCCTGTGAAGCGCACATTGAGGCTCGTATCGTTTTAGACCAATGACGTCGTTGAAGACGCCCGAAGCCGAAACACAGTTGATAAATTAATGTTCCTGAATAAAAACAAATGGAGTCTCCCATATATAATTTTTCTTTAGTTATACAAGCACATTCAAACCACTACAATTTTCCAGTTTAAGATCACTAATACTGCCCCTCCTGACATTATTAGGATACAATTATTGACCAAAGGATTGATTAACTGGTACACACATTTGATGGGTTACTGACAGGGCAATTCTAGTTTATTATACAGTTGTGTTATACAATCATAATATAGGCTACGCACCAGAAAATAGACTCTATATTGATATAAATGGATAGGGGTGTAAGAAAATATTGAAAATATTGAGTATCCTGATATCATGTGATGTGATACTCTATTGATTCTCAAAAACACTGTATTGATTTTTAATTAATAGTTTGAATGCAAAAGTGAACTCAGTCAATACTTTATTTCAGTTGCAAAGATATATGCACCCTCAGTGTGTGTGTTCTCTGATAGTAGAGCTATGATGTTGGATTTTAAAGGGACTGTGATAAATGCAGATCCTACTGTTCTGATTGGTTAAACAAGTTCACTTTTTTTTACTCCGATTTTATGCATATGGTGGCGTGTTCTTTAAACTATTACACAGTTTTCCTAAAATTAGATTTACAATTTTTTTTTTTTATATATATCGCCTGGCTTACAGTTTCGCAAAATATCACGATATATTGAATCGTAACTCTTGTATCGTGATACGTATCGTATCGCCGATACGCAGCCCTATAAATGGATTAACCTACATGGAGATAGATTTATTTTTCACTGTTTATAGTCATTATTCCCAAGCCTTACTGGTGCAGAATACAGTATATCTATAGTGAACCCTTTTTGCGGACCAATTCGCTGGAGAGCTTCGATGCTTCGTGAAGCACCGAAAGTTTTACAGTTGCAAGAAGATGCCTCAGTTTTATAGTAAACCATGTCCTCCTGCAAATATAGTGGTGCAGAAAATGCTGCTGGTATGGAAAGTGAAGGAAAGAAATTTGGGGGAATAAATAGTTCAACAACAGGATTTTCTTAAAAGCACATCATCATTTGTTTGTATTAGTTAAGATAAGCAGCCGTAAATAAACCTGGTATTTTAGGGGTAAAATTTGAAAACATTCTAAAATATTCATAATGTGTCAAACGTAATGTGTGTTTTCAGGAGACGCTGGCTTTCTCTCTTTCTGCTTCTTCTCTCTCCCTCCTCCTCATCACTTTCTGTCTTCTTCTTCTGATGAGAAGAAAAACAAACCGCCTCCCTCTCAGCCTTCATCTCGCTGTTATTCCTCGCCTCTGGTCACGTCTGAACCCGGCGTATATACAGAAGCTGCTGCTAGAAAGGCCTGTTAACTCCCCCTCCCTCTCCAACTCTCATCTGTTTCTACTTAAACATGTCAGATCTCATTTTCTCCAGTCGCCCCTTTGTGTCTCCTGGAGGAGGGAGGGAGGGGAGGGCCGGGCTTGTTTTTGTCACACCGGCTGAGGAGTCACTAACGGTGGCAGGCGGCGGTTGCATCAAAAATTCGTTGATGGATTGGATGTGAAATAGCTGCTTTTTCATGACTCGGAGTGTGAAAAATTACCTCCCACATTTTGCAAATGCTATTTTTCACGACTCACGTGTCAGCGATGTTGAAAACTTGAAGTAAATCCCTCTTTAATCAGTCTCCTCCCCTTCATTTACATCTCGGCGCGTTACTTTCTGACCTGTTTTTGCAAAAAAACTAAATAAGGAAGCTGTGCATGTGTCTCCTCTCTAGTCGAGGGAAGCTCCAATAACTGAGAGTTAAAGGAGGATTTTAAGACTTATTTATTCTAAAGAGTCCCGTCCTCCTCCTCCTCCTCCTCCCATTTCTTCTTCTTCTCTCTTTTCACTCCCTCCGTCACCTCCAACCTCCTTAATCCGCTCACAGTGTTGTCAGGAAATGGCTCCTGCGACAGGAGTGCTGCGGTATATTTTTCTTTTTAAAGGGCGTCTTATTAAAGCAGGTGGGGTGTAATTTGACCCTGTTTGGAGACGGTGAGAACTCACCAGCACTGCAAAAGGAAAGATAGAAAATACCCAGAGGGACAGAGACGGAGAGGATGGAGAGGAAATTAGAAAAAAGAAAGAAATGTGATTATTTCTCAGGAGTCGAAGAAGTCCAGACTTCTGTTCTTACTTTGCCGACTTTCTGCTCACGTAGAAGTCAAGTTGCTGCTGTAAAAATGTACACGAGAAACACATTTTATATGTTTATCACATTTTGAAAATTAACGTATAAGCATGTGTTACTTTCTGACATTTGTGGTGATAAATTCTCTTGATATTTTCACGTGATTTTCAGGTATCTCACAGGTTAAATGTAAGAAATCCCATGTAAAAAAAAACAATTTGACATATAATATTAAATCTCGGGTCGTCAAAGTTAACCTGTTAATGCAAATACGTTTTAACGCCACTAATGTCATACTAGCTTTTCCACGACGGAGGCTAAATAACGCTCCTTAACTTAAGCTAATTTTTGACGAGGAAAAACTGTCATGGCCATTTTAAAAGGGGTCCCTTGACCTCTGACCTCCAGATATGTGAATGTAAATGGGTTCTATGGGTACCCCTTTACAGACATGCCCACTTTATGATAATCACATGCAGTTTGGGGCAAGTCATAGTCAAATCAGCACACTGACACACTGACAGCTGTTGTTGCCTGTTGGGCTGCAGTTTGCCATGTTATGATTTGAGCATATTGTTTTATACTAAATGCAGTACCTGTGAGGTTTTCTGGACAATATTTTTAACAGATAAATGTGTGATTAATTTGTGATTAATAGTGATTAACTATGGACAGTCATGTGATTAAATCGTGATTAAATAATTTAATCGATTGACAGCCCTAGTTCTTATATTACAAAAAATGTCATATATCCTGAACGCTCTGTGGGACCACATTTGGTGGACATGTGTAGATATGATGTCTGAGTGACCATGGCAAATTTGGTGCCAGTTGGCCAATAGATGGCGCTGTAGCAGCATCATCTAACCATGAAGGAAGTATGTATGACTGCCCTCATACCTGTGAGGGTTTCTGGACCATATCTGTCATTGTTTTGTGTTGTTAATTGATTTACAAAAATAAATATATACATACGTTTGCATCCCCATGTCGATAAAAGTATTTAATACTTGACAAATCTCCCTTTAAGGAACATTTTGAACAGGTAAAAATGTGCGATTAATTTGCGATTAATAGTGATTCAATATTTTAATCGATTGACAGCCCTAGAATCAACATATTTATATATCCAGATTTGCTGAAGAGCTTATAGAGAAGATCAATATTGTTTCACCGTGCATCTGATTTAAGACTCAGAATCAGAAAACAAGGAATTTGCCTTGGTGTTTTGGTGCATAAAGATAAACATTATGAAATAACAAATAACATCAAAATAAAAATAAAAAATAGTTCTGCAAAAGTCAAGAAACCTTAATACAAAAGACTCTATAAAATGTGTACAATATATCTGTTTTAAAATGAAAGAGCTGCACAGTTTTGTAATGTGATTTACGTGATTTAATAGTTAAAGCTGAAGTAGGCGAGATTGAAGCAAATATGATTAAAAAAAAGTTATTTTTTATAAAACGGTCGCTATATCGTGAAAGTAGTACATGAAACAGGTAACCTGTGTCCTCTGTGTCCTCCGGTGCTCCTAACGGCATCTGCAAGATTTCCCAGACCGGAGGAAAACAAGCAGTAAGAGCTGATCTGAGGTCTGCTGTCCATCTGCCGTCCATGAGAGCCGGCTGTCAATCACTCGCGAACTCCGACCAAACGGTCAAACTAGGCAGCGCTGATCAAATATGAATCAATATTCTGTTACGTTAATGCCTATTTCTCTCCTTAGATGTTCTCAGAATCATCTTGTAGTGCACGGTTTAGCTGTAAAATGAGAAAGTTTGTGACTCCATTGTGAAATCTGGTGAAGGAACGCCAAGTTCCGGTCACATGACCGGAGCACAGCCAACAGGAACGCTCTCTCAATGAAATGACCTGTGATTGGTCAAAGTCGACGTTGTATCGGAGCTGTTTTGCGAGTACGAGTACATGAGCA
The DNA here is from genome assembly GCA_916700685.1 of Adelosebastes latens. Classification (NCBI taxonomy): domain Eukaryota; kingdom Metazoa; phylum Chordata; class Actinopteri; order Perciformes; family Sebastidae; genus Adelosebastes; species Adelosebastes latens. The sequence continues at coordinate 6,450 of CAKAKR010012336.1, read as the reverse complement.
CAGTATCGGACCCGATTCCCGATATTGGTATCGGTATCGTTGCATCCCTAGTTATATATAATATATTTTATTTTCTGAACTCAAAACAAACATTTAAATTTTAATGAACCAGAATTTGTCTTGAAATAAAAACATGTTATGAATCACAGTCCACTTGTGAAGAAGGGACACACGGATATTTTTAATTAGATGGATCAAAATGAAGGCATGAATGCAACAATGGGGTGAAACTCGGCTGCTTTGATGCTGCAGTGTCTGAAATAAAATGCTCCGTACCGCTCTGGATAACTTTGGCTTCTTTGCTGTCACGCTGGTTAAATGTAATTTGATTTGTTTTGACTTGAGAAGGAGAGCGAGGTTTCGTGAAAGAAGGGTAGAGAGACAGATGAAGAAAGATGAAAGAGACGAAATGACGGATTATTTAATAATGTCCGAGAGGAGTGACGTGAGGATAACCAGACAAAGTGGGAGAGGGAGTAACGTGGGGATAGAGTGACAGAGAGGAGGTGACACGGGGAGGAAAACGAGGACAGAGAAAAAAGAGCAGGAGTCGTCCTCCTTCAGACCTCCACCGTCCCCCGCGGGGAGCAGATAAAGTCTGGCTTGAGTTAGCCATGCAGAAGAAACACACACACACAGAGTCCATCCATCACTCCCCTCCCACCCAAACACTCCTCTCCTCCCTTTTCCCTCCATTTGCTATCTGAAGGAGAAGACGGTTCTCTTACTTTCTCTCTATCCAGCTGTTTATATTTGTCTGCAGGACAGTCGAGTTGAGCTGCACTCAGGTAGGAGGGTGAGGGAGGAATTTGTAAGCATTACAACCTTCTTTCTGTTTGTCTTCCTACCTCTTGAGTCATTAACATAAAGCTCTACCTTTCTTATTTTGTTTGCTGACTCAGCCTGTTAGCTGCAAAGACACGTTAGATACTTGAAATGAACTTGTTGCAGGATTAATAAACCCTTTTACAACTGATGTCATCAAAATTATGTGCGCGCATGTTGGCAACGGAGGTGGTGTTTTGCCCCAGCCATCCAGACGAGTTAAAAAATTTAAAACTGTTACCAGCATCCAAATGTCCTGTTGTTGCGTGTCCGTTTGTCAGAATCGATATTCCAACAGCGGACTCAAGTTTTATAGAATTCTGGCAGGATCATGAACGTTTCACAGCAACAGGTGTTTCGGTTTAACAAGTCACCGTGTTAACTGGTGACTTTCAGCCAAATAAGTTCATGGTTGCTCGTACTAAAGGCCTTTGCACGCCAAGTCTGTATTTTTGGTCCGAAATTGACGTTTAAAAATAAATACGACCTCACGTCGTGTCTATTACATTCACACACCGACTCCGAAACTTTCGTCCCTCATTAAAGTTTTCGGAACAGGTTTGATTTTCTGCGTTTTTTGCATCCGTCAAAAGCTAAAAGTGGGTTGTTTGACCACTCAGAGCCACCGTCCATGCAAACGTCATCATCCAAAAAACGCTTCTGATAAGGTCAGACTAGGACTCTGGTTTGGGGTGGGCTTTTGTCAGGCTGGGATCAGGTAGGGCTAGGATCTGGTAGGATTCGAGTTTGGGTTGGGCTTGTGTCCAGCCAGGAATTGGGTTTGGGGTAGGCTCGGGTCAGGCTGGGTTCAAGCTAGGAATCGGGTTTGTGTTGGGCTTTTGTCCAGCAGGGAATTGGGTTTGGGGTGGGATTTGGCCAGGCTGGGATCAGGTGGGGCTAGGATCAGGTAGGACTTGAGTTTGGGTCGGGCTCAGGCTGGGTTCAGGCTAGGTTCAAGCTAGGTATCAGGTTTGTGTTGGGCTTTTATCCAGCAGGGAAATTTTATTTGGGGTGGGCTTGGGTCAGACTGGGATCAGGTAGGGTTGGATTTGGCAAGGACTCGGCTTCAGGTTGGGCTTAGGCAGGGATTAGATTGGGTTTCGGTTGGGTTTGTGTCGGCCTAGGATCAGGTCCAGCTCAGGTCAGGCCAGGAATTGGATTAGGGATTAGACTATAGGAATCGGGTTTGCATTGGGAAAGGATTGGGTCGGGCTCAGGTCTGGATAGATTGGGTTAAGGTTGGGCTGGGTAGGATCAAGCCAAGTTCTAGTGGGTCCAGGATCGGGTCGGGCTTGGGCCAAGTAGAATTCATAGTTTATGCCCAACTCTTTTTGGGTTCGGTTGGAGATCCGGTCAGACTGAGGTCTCGTAGAATATATAAAGTTTATACCCAACCCTGGTCCAAGCCTGGCCTGGAAATATACATATCAAACTAGTTTAGTATTATTGTAAAAAAAAACGGGGATTTATTGATATTAGAATATTGCAGTTTCTGTTTCTCAGTGTCTATTTTGGATTTGTTCTGAGCAGCATATGAGGTGCGAATCGGGTGTCACGAGGTGAATACTAACCTCAGCTGATGCGCTGATGATCCCCTGCTGTCGGTGCCTCAGCAGCAGAACATTTTGCAGATATTAAGTTGAACTTGAAACCTTGAAGGCTTTTATAACTGAGCAGAGATGTCGAGTTTGTGAGAAAGAAAGACGAAAAAGAGGAGCGTGTAAATAAATACAGAAATATTGAGGTATGCTCACAATGCATGCTTATGTGTGTGTTTAAGATCAACCTTCCTTTAATTGTGATTTCCATTGACATAAATGTGTCACCCTTCGTTGCTTGACTTAAAGGCCCTATCTCAGTCATACACACAGTATTGTCAAACATTTCTTTCACTGCTGCAAAATTTATTTCTCATCGTTTCGCACATTTGCATAGTGGTACAACGCTGCCTGTGAGTGTGTGCGTGAGTGTGTGTGTGTGTGTGTGTGTTTCACAATGTACTTATGTGAAAAGACTGCTGCTGTTTGGAGCTAAACCAGGAATCCCACCGGAGAACGGTGTCAGATCTCTCTGCCTCTCTAAGTCGTTTCAAAGTTCAGGAATCTGTTTCGTCTCTATGGTTTCACTTGACAGAGTCAGGAGCCGGAGCAAAAGCGTCTGATCAGAATCGCTTTATTCACGGAGAAGAATAAATGTGCCTTGGAGATGCGGCGGAGACATATCAACAAGTTACTGACGTATATATACCGAGTCATATGAGAGACACAGCAGGACCTCGCATGCTGCTCACATGGATGAGATGGCATTTGTACTAGTTGTGCTGTTGTAGGGCTGGTGAAAAAGACATGTAGGACACAGAATAATTAAGAATGTCTGTACTATAGTGGTGAGAGAATAGACATTGTGCAGATAGATGTAGTGCTATTGTCTGTTGTGACAGTGAGTTGTTGCTAGGGGGCAGAAAAAGTCGATGTTCCGTGTTATACGTGAGGAGGTAACACAAATCAGAAGCAACCCGATCTCACAGGAAGGCATTACAACATTACGAGGACATTTTAGGCTTTTCTCGTGTCATTTGTACGCCACGCCACTAAACTTCGGTGACGTCCGCAGTTAGTTTCAGGCAACAAAACCACTTAGTTAGGTTTAGGAAAACCATCATGCTTCAAATAATTACGTAAACTAAGTAAAATACGTTCGGAAACAACGTAACATAAGTACGGAAAACACGTCACAAACGTCACAAACGTCACATACAAAAAAAACAACTTTAAGTTTAAGTACAGACTGCATGGTGTACAAATGACACGGCAAAAGCAAGAACAGCGTTCTTATTGCACGCTAATCGCTTTGTGAATTATCGTGTCATTCATACAGTACACCTTTCTTGCGACCGGGCTGTAAGAAGCTAATTGCTGAAAGGGAATGTTTGTTTTTAGGGAAATAATTGATATTAAGAGCTAGCATGAGGTGTGAAAGTGTAGACCGTACTCCGAGAACACTGTAGCTAAAGTAAGGTCTAAATTTGATGTTGCTTTAAATGCCGTGTTTATGTGTGCCTGCTTCATTGAGTGATACGAGCCGATACATCCAAGACCCCAAGGAAGAGCGCCGGTCGTTGATGGCAATTTTCGTAGTGGCCAAACGGCGTTACTACAACTTCCGGGTCCGTTACGTGATGCCATTGGAACCAAAAAGACTTTTTCCCATATACTTACATTGGGAAAGAGACGTCTGTAACTCAGAGGATCATTTTTTTTTTAGATGAATCAACTTCCTAGTATGAACACTCTAATAGTCCTTATTTAAATCATCAGGTCCTAAAAGTTGTAAAATGCACTAATAGCTGAATCCAGAGTTATTTCCCTTCCTCCATTCAGACCGAGGCTGGAGCGAGGGGGGGGAGGCGGAGTTAGCAAGCCGTGACGACAGCGTGACGGCTGTGACACCGTGACCGAGTCATGTGACCGAGCGGACGCTACTGCGCCTGCTCCATGGGCCCAATGGATGCGGAAGATCGCTGGAAGATCCGGGTACTTTTCCAGACGGATGTCGATCCATTTAGGCTTCATGTCCACTGAGCAACTCTCATAGGAATGAACGGGGCTCCGCCTCCAACGCTGTATCCAGTTCTCTTAATACATGGAGATACAGGACAAACATACCCTATCGCAAACATTTTTGGGAGGAAATGTGTTGTGCCCATGCAAAAACTTGGCAAATTGGTGCACCCCAGGTCTTTGGGGAACAGTGTGTATTACTGTTGTTTTTACATGTACAACTTGGCCGACTCAACAGAATGACTGCAGCGGCTAGTACCCACGCGTTAACATCGACACTGGTTGGTTAGCTGCGGTACTATGAGTGTTTATCCATAGTTTGACACAACAAGCTTTCATTTAAGGAGAAATGCAACAACTTGAATGTCATTTTGCTAGCTAAAATGGCTCAAAATCCTAGATGTAATGCCCACAAATTTGTCTTTTGGGGCACTTAAAAGAAGTTATTCAGATGCTGCTGCTCCTCTGCCTTTGTAGTATAGTCATGGCAACATGGCTTCCAACTAATTGTCATTATAGCAAAAAACCCAACAAGGTTTTTGTGTTATTAAGGAAATGTTATACATTATTATTATTCCTTTTTTCAATATGATGCCTCCTGCAACTGTTGAAGGATTTGAGAGTCTTTCTGCATACACGTCACTTGACATTTTTTATGCCATGCCAATGACACAACAGCTAGTAGTGGATATTTCCTCCTTGTATAACTCTTCAGGCAGATCCTACACTTGTGCAGCTCTAGTAGTCCTGTGATTTTACTTTCCATGGAGGGTTAACTTGTTATAAAAAGTCACATGTTGAGCTCATAATTATACTGTCACTTAGTGTATACCATGCGATTCAGCCCGCTGGATCTCTAAGACATCCCATTCTTTCATTTTTTCAGTTCTTGGAGGTATTTTGTTATTTTAAGTGTAGATTTGTGTCCCATCGGTGTGTCTCAGTACCTCCCAAAGAGATTAGGGGCCAATTTCACAGCGGAGGATTAAGCTTCATCCCTGACTAAACTCATTTTTCCTCCAATGGAAACCTTCATTGAGACAGAAAATTACTCACAGACATGTAGCAGCATTCATGTCTGTGATACTACACCCCTACACTTCTTCATAAGTTTGACAATCACTAATTATCCTTCAGCTTTCCCTGCAGCCGTTTCATTATTTACTGGGAAAGTTTTAAACGTGTTCATAAGTACTTAATGTTTTTCCAAAATGAGACATTTACTGTGTGAAAAACTGTACTTTGGTACATATATATATATACATATATATATATATACTGGAAAAAGAAAGTTCGGAAACTTGTGTTTGATGGATTATTTCTCTGTTGTTACAATGCTAATTGGCATTGTATTTTACATCGTTGGAAAGCCTGTTTATTTACCTTCACAATAATGTGCAACTTGTAAGGATCATGCATTTGTGGGATGAGCAGCACAGCTGATTATATGGGGAGCGCCCAAGAAAAATTTGCCAAAATGCTCTGCCAATGGTAAACAGTGTATTCTCCTGTTGGTATTGACTCTTGTTTTGAGTTGTTTGGTGGATTGGATGATTGAACTCTCTATCAGTAACAAGGAACAAACAAGACATATTGGCTATTTTACACTTTATTCATTTAATACACTGTCAGGAGCCTCAGTAGCGGGTGGAGGATCCATACGCAGCCACAACAGCCTGGCACCTCCTCCTCATGCTGGTCACCAACCTGGTCACACGTTTGCTGTGGGATGGCGTTCCATAGCATAGCGTTCTCCGCGTCGTCTCCATACTTTGACCCTGCCATCCAACTTTCGCAGACAGAATCTGGACTCATCACTGAAAATGACATTCCCCCACATGTTCAGGTTCCATTGTCTGTGTTGTCGACACCAGTGCGAACGGGCCTGACGGTGAAGGGCAGTCATTGCAGGCTTCCTGGTAGCCTTATGAGAATACACTGTTAACCATTGGCAGAGCATTTTGGCAATTTTTTTTCTTGGGCGCTCCCCACATAATCAGATGTGCTGCTCATCCCACAAATGCATGATCCTTACAAGTTGCACATCATTGTGAAGGTAAATAAA
>CAKAKR010012335.1:16889-30303 GCA_916700685.1 Adelosebastes latens | reverse complement strand
AAGCTCAGTCATCCGTGAGGGACTCGGAGTAGAGCCGCTGCTCCTTTGCGTCGAAAGGAGCCAGTTGAGGTGGTTCGGGCATCTAGTAAGGATGCCCCCTGGGCGCCTCCCTTGGGAGGTGTTCCAGGCACGACCAGCTGGGAGGAGACCACGGGGAAGACCCAGGACTAGGTGGAGAGATTATATCTCCACTCTGGCCTGGGAACGCCTCGGGATCCCCCAGTCAGAGCTGGTTAATGTGGCCCGGGAAAGGGAAGTTTGGGGTCCCCTGCTGGAGCTGTTGCCCCCGCGACCCGATCCCGGATAAGCGGTTGAAGATGGATGGATGGATGGATGGTTTTAGTTTGTTTGTTTTTGTTAGGGTATTTTGTGAGGGTATTTTTCACTGCTTATTTTTGTTTTAGTTTCAGTTTTACTTTACTATACTATCCCTGATCTCCACAACTATCGGATAGTACAGCAATTTGGTACTTTCATGTTCCCCTCAGGATGAATTGTAACTTTGGTGAACCTGTGAAATAACATAATAACATCTACTGGATGGATTAGCACAACATTTGGTGTAGACATTCATGGTTTCCTAGTGGATGAATCCTACTGACTTTGGTGATCCTCTTTTCCTATAGCACCACCATGAGGTTTGCATCTTTGGTTTTGAGTGAAATGTCCAATATGTCACCAAATTCCTGCAAACTAATGACATTCCCACCATCCTCATCTGTACTTAGTATTCACTCCTAATTAGCAAGTTAGCATGCTTAACTAAAAACTATGAACATAGTAAACATTATACATTTTCATTGTGAGTATGTTACTGTAGCATGCTGACAATAGCATTTAGCATTAAACCCAAAGTGCCTTAACCCTTTAAAAACATCGGCGGGAAATCGCTGATCGTTGTCATGATCCTGTTTAAATCGATCTAAAATAAAAATCACAATAGCCAGAGCATTCATTCTTTTTGCAGCAGAAAGCTAAGGCTTCTATCTTTCGCGTCATTGCGTTGTGCGCTCATGATGATGTTATTACGATATGTTACATGCGGAACATAACGAAACTACCAAAGCACCTTTGCACTCAATCTGCTCATAAAATTGAACATATCTCAAAAACTTAACTTATGAAGTGTTAAGAAATATTTTGTTAATGTTTCTACATTTAGAAATCGTTTGGATCAATATGTTTATTTAGTATTATATTATATTTATTTCATGAAAAAACATGTCAGATTTTTTTTTTTTTTATTTATGACACAATTTCAACACTTATCAATTATTAGGGTTTATGGGCTTACATAACCTTTAACTTAGGTTGTACAGACTTAAGGATATGAAGACTCAAGTCAAGAAATGACATCACAATAAGAAAAAATACCAATGTAGGCACTGGTGGACCATTTCTATTGCATAGTTCAAAAGGTTAAGGGTCAAAACTCCAGCAACACATGAAGTATTCATAACAACTAATTGTGAGACAGATGTGGTTCTTGTGGCCTTCATCAGAGTCCATGCACCTTGTGCCAGTATACTGTTCTCTACCTAAGCTCAGCCTCACAGAGCCGCCTGCGAGAGTGTTGTTATGTAAATGTGCATTTTATATCTTAACTTTATTGCATATGTTCTTAAATCTTCCTCTTGTTTTTGTGCAGTTTGTTTACCTAATGAGACCTCTGCAGAATCTCCAAAGGCAAGAAGGATGTACCAGGTAAGCACTATTAGATTTCATCATTAACGTTAAGGCATTGATTCCATTGATTTCCCCGTGTGGATTGTCTTTGCACTGTTTTTTCTTCTTTCTACAGGACTCTACAGTTTGGACGCCGGCAATGAAGGGAAAAACATGAATCAGCTGACGTGTCCTGAACGAAGAGTCTCATTCACATGTAAATAGTAAATGTAGAGTTATTTTTAGAGTTATTTGTGGCCCTGTTTCTGAATGAAGCACAACCTCTAAAATGTATTGTAGCTCTCATACAGTACACATTAAACAAATGCTTTACAGTGTGATGGTGAAGTGGCTCAAATGATGAGTCCCAGTTCAGACTACTTTAGTTTGTAAGCCTGTAAATGAAGAGCGGAGAGGGTCATAACTGGTAGATGTGATGTTTTACCAGAGGTGGTGCTTCATTCAGAGAAGGGCCTTGGTTTTATATGTCTCACAGCTGCAGTTTTTAACACTGCATGTAAAGGTTGTGTACAAAGATAAAAGTGATTCTGGAAATGCACTGCATGCCTTTTGTCTACTGGTAGGACATTGGCTCTCCTAAATGTATTTCATTAATGTTAAGTATTTTAAAAAAAAATATTTGTAAAATAGTTTAAAGTAGTTTAGAGTGAAGCGGCTGGTTAGCACTTTGTTGAATGTTTAATGGATTCTACTTAAAGCGGCAGAGAATTAACTTTACATTTATTTCCATCTGTGACATTATGCTCGTTTTCTACAGATACAGTTTGTAAGCAGCGTTTTGTGGGGCTGAGATGGATTTAGCAGCATGTAGTATCATGAAGGGATGTGATTGATATTGTAGGCTTTCCAAAGTTGCAGTTTTTTAAGAGTTTTGGCAGTGACATTAAAACAATGTCTTACAGGTTTTTTTTGCGATTGCTTATAAACTTGTTGCGGTATTCGGCTCTTGTATCAAAACTCTACACACGAGCCAATAAGACACAACACTTGTATGTCGAAATGAAACTCTGCAATCCTTTTTCAAAATGTCATTTTTGCAACAAAATGATGCACATATGAATTATTCTTTCAAAGCGGGAACGACACACTGATGTACTTTATACAAGACACTGCTGTCTTTAGTACTTTGCATTCCTTCATTTTCTCATACAGGCTTCTGTGAAAGATCGTTCCAGTACAGTTCATCGACTCACATGACAAGACTTGACATGAGTTAATGACACAAAAATAGAAAGTCTTCAGAAAAAATATATACAGCTTTATTTTTTGCCATTGAAGGTTTCTACAACAAGAAAACATAAAGAAAAGTAGAATTGCAGTACAGTAATCAATGCAATGTTACTGTAAACTCACTGAAACAAAAATAAAGTAAAACACTTTTCACATTTCATGGTAATTAGGTGATAATTAGCAAGTAACCTATTTGAACTTTCTTTGGAATTACTGCCAAACCTCAAAGTTGATAAAAAATTACTTTACTATAAACATTATTTAATAATTATATTCCGCTATTTCCCAATAGCTGGTAATTTATTTAATACATTTCCAGGAAAAGAATACAAAGTTAATTGATATGCTTTATTTCCATGTCTGCTGATAAATAGATCATAATTAGCAAATAACTTATTTGAAATTTCTTTAAAAACTCCCTGAATCATTACATTAGCTACCAGGTTACATTTGTGTTGACAATAAGTCACACAATGGGGAGATTTGAGCCTGATCAGATGTCTGCTATTAGTTTTGGTTTTTCCGCCACCAATGAAGAGCAGCGCACAGCCGCTTCTCAAACCTAAGGGCCATATTTTAACCATTATATGCTATTTTAGCATATCATTATTAAATAATGTTTATAATAAGGTAATTTTCGATAAACTTTGAGGTAAATATTGGGGTAATTTGGCAGCAATTCCGAAGAAATTTTAAATTGGATACTTGATAATTATTACCTAATTACCATGAAATTTGCAGACCTGTAAAATGAAGTGTTACCTAAAACAAATATAATAAAATCAATGATAAACAAAAACAATAGCATGCTAAGGGATGGTGGCTAGTTTATGGATCCCATCTTCTGTTGTCAAGCAAGGAGTGTTTTCCCAATGATTGCAAGAGATTTCATTCTTGAATGTGTGTGTCTAATGTAACAAACAGTTATGCAAGAAATGTGTTGCAGAATTGCAAACAAAGTGCAAAGCAGAAAATGTATTTTTGGTTCCGTTGTGTAAGGCATTGGTTACTAAAGTTAAGGTTTTGATGCTTTTGTCCAAGCATTCACTTTTAGTGTGTAATCAATTGTAATATACTGAAAGAAACCAGAAGAAAACTCAGCCTTAAGCACTTTAATGTTCATATAAGGACTGTTATTCTAGCAGCAGCCACTGGAGGGGGCACTTTTCCTTAAAAACTTGCAAACTACATCTGTAACTTCATGGTGCTCCATAATGTCAGATATTTTTTTTTTCTCCCAAAAGCAGTTTGACAGGTTTGTCAGCACATTATGAGTGTTGTGCCGTTCCTTGCACATTATTACCTTACTGTCAGTGTCCATTTAGTAATTTTCCTCCATTTTTTAATTGTTGCCGATGTGTTTCTTTGATGGAATTGATGAGATACCTTTTGTTTGTTGTGTTTAGATTTTTTGATCTGTAAGTTTTCACTGGAGAATTAGGATACAAGCTGTTTCCAATGCTCATCATGTATTGCGTGCTGGTGCTGCTTGGTGAAACTTAACTGAACGTAGAAATGATTTATAGCCTACATACATATATTACTTGAAGGAAGAGCACACAGGCTCTCTCACCAGCATTATTTTAAATGCAAACTGAGATATATGTTTTTCTTTCTAGACATCAACCTTTAATAGAAGCATGAAAGTAAACGCAGACATTTTATGTAAAGGCGGTGTGAACCTGCAGTATGTCACACAGAGCTTTTCCTTTGCAGTCGAGCCTTCTGCAGCCTTGATGAACTGAACATCTTTACACAAAAGATATAAAATTAATACATTTCTGAATTTTGAAATTGTATAAATGTAAAACAGCTGCAACGGGGTCAAATATCCTTTTTCCCACTGAAACCTTCATATGATTGTTGTTGACTGATCACACTTTTTCTTACCACTCAGTGCCATATTTGTGATTTCTACATACTCCTGATTATAGCTTTTGTTTCATGTGTACTCCTGATTCTTGTAAATAACTGGATCATGACAAGTTGTAAATATATATCTGAATAAATGTGGGTCTTTGTAAACTTTTGTCTGTGTATATATGTATATAGATCATGGGTTAAAGTTGATTGAATTTGGCCACAGTTATTATTAATACTTTTTAAACATTAAGACAACCTATTATGCTCATTTTCAGGTCCACACCTGTATTTTGGGTTTCTACTAGAACATGTTTACATGCTTTATTTTTCTCGTACTCTACTCTGTCTCTCATAGTCTGCCCTGATTGGTCAGCTGGTCCGCTCTGTTGTGATTGGTCAACCGAGCCAAACTCTTTGGACTCTGCTCCAGCTCCGCTCGAACTAGCTTTGTTTGAGGGCGTGCCAAACTAGCCGCTAGGCAGGTATCATGCAAATGTGTTACTTGGTGACATCACCATGTTATGGAAGAAAAGGCGGGACTTCAAGCGAGGCGTTTCAGGCAGTTGAGGACCAGTGTTTCTGTGGGGGAGAGTAACTTCCTTTGGCGTGGACTTTGGACTTTGTAACTGTGCAGACCTTTTACATGCACAAAAAACTATATAACACTAAAGGAAAGGGAAAAAGCAAAAAAGCATAATATGTCCTCTAAAAAAATAAAGATAAATACAGCTTACTCTCAACGCAAGTGATACACAGTTATTAGACTACCTTATTAACAAGAACATACATCAGTTATTTGTAAAAACATAAAATATATATATATATATATATAAATATATATATATATATAATACTCAATACCATCTAGTGTTTGTTTGAAATGAATATTACCAGCCTAGGTGTTGAGGAAAGCAATCAACTTTTTTTTCTAGTGTATTTGATATTTGACTTTAATTTACTTAGTATCTCTGCAATTAAAGGCTAATTATTTTAAACTGATTCCTCTTCTGTGACTTTAGGTTTTCAGTCTGGCGTGTTACACTTGATGACAAATCAAATTGCTTCAAAAAGAAGCAATCCTATCTACTGTAAAGAGATTGACATGTCTAATCTACTATGAACTCAATCGTATGTTTTTTCACAGCGGACATTTTAACTTGTCATAGGCAACTAAGGAAAAGCTCAGGTGTTACTAATAACAATGACGATGGCTCAGTTGTGTCCCAGTAAGTCATGACAGTGTGACGGTAAACAGGCAGGACGCTGAAACTGAAGCAGCTAAATGGAATTCAGCCATCGTTAATTTCACTATTTATACCTGTTATTTTCCTGCTGTGATATGATGCCAAAAGGCCTTTTGTTCATCTTTCACCCAGCTGGACATCATGCAGGAAGGTGTGGAAGAATCCAAAAGCTATGACCAGAGGAAGAGGTGGAGACGATGACACTGAGCATTGAGAATTATTACTTTCTTTTATTATTTATTTATTTATTTATTTATTTATTTATTTATTTATTTATTTATTTATTTATTTATCTATTTATTTATTTATTTTTGTCATTTTAGACTGCCACTCAAATATTGTTTTTATTCCAATTATAGCTATTATGAGAGGAGAATTTCAAAATTAATCAGCAAGATGTTCAAATTTTAGCAAGAATAACACCAGACATTCAAGAGAAATCTCCACAGAAAACTTGATTTAAAAAAACTTTGAGATGCATCAGAGTTTCTGAAAAGTTGTTGTAAAAACAAACATGGTAAACACATGGATCGGTGGTTAGTTTTGGAAGTCTGAGTGGGGCTTTGTCTCTCTTATGTTCATGTGTTGTCTCAGATTGTTTTCAGTTCTCTAATTGTGATCTGTTGATTAGACTGAGGTGGAGTCGTCGGGCCACATTGCTGTTTTTCCTCTTAAAATAACCCTCATTCACAGAGAGAACAACACAGATTAGTACAAACCCACTTTTCTTTCAACACAACCTTGATAATTTGCAATTTAGATACCCATCTTTGATAAACGTATGTGTTTGCTCTGTTATCAGGGATTGATTGCAAACCCCTGATCTGACCTTTGGCCAGATGCCTCAGCGTTACTTCCGGCTCTTTTCTAGACTCAACAGAGAACAACAGCAGACTCGTTGATGTAATCAACCCTCCGCTTAAACACAAGTCGTTCTCCAGTTTAATGCCAAAATGCTTTGATTATCAGTGCTAAATAATTGTTTAATTATCCCGATATTTGATGGGACAGCAGGGACACCGCTAGAAGCTTTCACATAATATATATCTGCCTGAGCCATTCAGGGTCTCCTTCCTAACAGTGTAATTCAGTTTGTGTACTTTACTCTTTGTGTACTTTTTATTTTTCCTATATAAATTTGGAGACAACAATGGTGTATGACATCACATTTACTTAGCTGACACATTTATCCAAATCAGATTATAATAAGTGCATTCAACCATGTAGATTACAACCCAAAGACTGCAATAATCATGCAAGTTCATCAACTTTATTAAATATGCTGAACAACTTCAAGTGCAACAGTAAGAGGTAGAGTTTTTTTGCACATATTACTTCCTAATTAAGCGCACTTTATTGGCCCCACTTACTTTTAGAACTGATTTAAAGATGTTATTGTTAATTTATAAATCCATTCATATTCTTGCTCTCTCTCTCTTTTTTTAACCTTTATTTTACCAGGATAATCCAAGATAGCAGTTTAAAGGTTGCAAATAAACACCACATAAAAACCTTAATCCTGTTGTTAAAATCTTGCAGGCTTATAAAATAATCTAGTTTAAAATATCTCTGTTTGACGTCAGTGACCTCTTGACCCCATGTGTTCCTGTTTTTAACCTTAAGGTTGACCAGGATGACAGCGTCTTCACAGTCAGGAAAAACTTTAATTAAAAAGGTTTCTATTAGGTGATTATTCTATGTGCTTTAGTTTTTTATTTGTTTGCACTGTTTGCACTATTGCAGTCACTGAAGGAAAAGGCATCTAAGCATTTCACTGCACAAGTACTTGGTATGATTTTGTATCTGATTAATTAATTTTGAATATGATTTGAATGTATTGTATTGTATCTACAGTAATTGTTTTGTCTTCTAATTTATTGTTTGGTACATTTGGAATATATCAAACTTTCATCCAGTTGTGTGATTATGTGAAGATATACAGTAGTTGTGCAGCAGTTTGTAATTTATAGTTTAACTAGGGATAATCTATCCATCCCTTTAATAATAATAATAATAATAATAATAATAATAATAATAATAATAAGCAGTAATCGTCTGTCAGTGTGCCACAGGTCATGACCTACTTCCTGGTTCTTTATCAGTAGAAGATGGTCTGAGAGAGAGATACACAGCAGCAGCTCCTGAAGCCAGACGTTGACATCCAGAACTATTATCTACTGACAGACCAGCTTCCTAGTGGAGACGTCTGTCTTCAGGACAGTGAAGATAAGGAGAGCTGTGATGATGTCTACTGCATGTACTGGAGGCGAGATTATTACATAATCTCAACCAGAAGACACAGATATTCTGTAAAGATGTGATCTTATTTCTGTTTCCTGCTCTGGGTCCACCATCAACATCAGCAGACAAACACTGACACCCACTGGCGTCTCACTCAAACTCACATCTACTGTGTTTTCACTGTTGCTGTGATTCAATTCTCTTTATGTTCAAGAGATCAATGATGGAAAGTAACTAATTACATTTACTCAAGTACTGTACTTAAGTACAAATTTGAGATAACTTGTACTTTTACTTACATTTTATGCTATACTAATACTCACATTTAACAATAAATTATTGTTTGTCTACATCTACAGTTATCTGACAGCTATATTTTACATATAAAAACTATGATGAGTTTACAAACACATGTTAACAGTATATATATAAAGTATAGAACATTTCACTCTACATTTTTACAATGGTACAATAATACAATTCTGCTCTTTTACTTAAGTAACATGATGAATGCAGAACATGTATATGTGCTGGAGTATTTTATCTTATTTATTTATCACTTTAAAACATTTCTTTTTTTTTTTACAAAAATTTGCAAAAGCAAACACTTTACTCAAAACTATATAAACTCTTCTAAAATTGTATTTTTGCATCACAACTTTAAATACAAAATCAAAAGCTCTTTCCACACTGATGTGCTAAGTATAAAACATTATTATCTGGAGTCTTTGGCATTTTCATGTGTAGCATGCTGTAAATATGAACACAAATGCAAAGGGGGAAACAAATTAATTAGTTTATTTTCAATACTCATAACAGTATCAGACACAATTACTTTAACTGAGGATGACATGAACATAGTAACTGTATTGTACTGTAAACAAAATACAGTATATTGCAATTACAGTTCTCTAACTCTCTCTCCATTGTTGTGCACGCCAACAAGCAAACCTGAATCCAGTGAAAAGTGTTAAAGCTGTGATTTCTAAGTGATCTAATTGGTTAAAGGTGTTTCCACAGGTGCATTATGGGTGCAGGTGGTTGATAATTGAGTGTTTAGGTAGAGTTTAGCAAACAACAGACAGGCTTTTAGTTTTGAATGATGTTTCTAATGTAGATGTTTATTATTTGCAAAATGTACGATCTGCAATTATTGTGCCACAAGAAGCAGTTTGTGTGTCTTGGCAGTAGGCTTTTCTCACAGCAGACATTTTGCCTCGTCATAGTAGGAAAAGCACAGGTGTTACTAATGACACTAAGGATGACTCGGCTCCATTCAGGTGTTCAGTGAGAGTGACGGTGAGCCAGCACGCAGACACTGAACTCAAAGCAGCTAAATGGAATTAATTTCATTATTTACACCTGTGATTTTCCTATTGCATGTGAGAAGTTGAAATCTGTGCAGAAGGCAAAAAAAAACTGTAAGTAAAACTGCTCGTTTGCTGTCCTGCTGCATCCTTAGCCTACATGTGACAAACTAGTTGTAAGAACATTTTCTCTCCCTCCCTGTCTAACATTGTGTACTTTTACTTGTAACAGAGTATTTTCACAGTGTAGTATTAGTACTTTGACTTAAGTAAAGGCTTTGAATACTTCTTCCACCACTGAAAACTCCACAACAATGTAATTAAAGTGGGATTTAATTCATTCTAAATGAAAACATGAGAGTAAGTGTGAAGTAGCTGCTGATGAACGTGATGAATGGTGCCATTAACTGAAATTGCCCCTGACAGTTTGCCCCGTACCCCACCCACCCACCCACTGTATGGAGATTATTGGCAACACCTATTTCTAATATTTTAATTTTACAGACTGAATTTGCAACTTTTATAATTATCTTTAGCAGTCATTTTTACATTTAACCCTCATAGACTGGGGCCCCAGCAGACATATAGCTAAATAGATCTAGATAGATAGATAGATATACTTTTTGTCATATCTTACAGGTGCTTTTTTCTATCATTCCAATTTTTCATGACTTTGTCAATCAGTTTGTTCCTGATGACTTCATGTCATTGTTTTCTGTTTTAATATTGCTTTTTAAAAAGGCCAATGTATTGGAGTACCTGGTGTCCCCAGTCAAAAGCATCCAACTGCAGCATATGCAGTTAAAATATTTAAAATAAAATAGATGGATATAATGTTCCTAATATAAAGCATCACACACTATCAGGAGGGTAGGGGCACTCTGTCAGTCATTGTGAAGGAGACACACACAGATTTCCTCATGTGCTCCGTCTATTTTCATTTTAGACATTATGCAAATTAACTGTATCATTCCAAAAATATTAATCTCGGTCAGTTTTTTTTCTTCAGATGACATTAATTACATCAGAGGCTCTAGCAGATTAAATTTTAGAGCTAGAGCTAGAGTACAGATATCATATGAAACTAGAAAACCTAAGGAATCCATTGGTACTAACCTCTGACCTCAAGATATGTGAATGAAAATGGGTTCTATGAGTACTCACGAGTCTCCCCTTTACAGACATGCCCACTTTATGATAATCACATGCAGTTTTTTTGAATGCAGCATAAATGTGTTATTTACGCCTATTCTAAAATGATGTGTTTGAATATTTCTGCATACTGGAGTCCCTAAACAGTCTTGGAATTACATAAATTGGGTATCGCTGTAAAGATGAGACTCTTGTGGATCCAATGAGCCCAATTGTATTCATGTGTGATGATGTTAGTCCCCATAGTAGCCATTTCATTGTAGTGAAACCATTTTTTTTAAACGTGACCTCACTGTATAAAATGACCTGTGGTGACCTCTAGGATAATCACAGCCTCATGAAACTTTACAGCCACAAACTATAGACCTAGAGCATTCAGAGGATGGATGGCTTTCCTAGGTAGATTGACAATAAGGGGGTTTCTGAGCAGTTTCCAGAACAGAAGTGCTCGCCATCCAATCATCGAAAAATGCTATTCTTGCAGAAATCTTGCAAGATTCCAAATCTCAACATGGCTTTTTTCTATGGTGTTCCTCAAGGTCTTGGTGTCTTAATGTGGTATTTTGGAGGGATTATTGATCATTTTTTATTAATTCTCGATTGGTAAAAAAAGTTACATTTAGCACTAAATCTGTGTAACAAATGGTATCAACCCAAAAATTGCTGCAACAACTTATGAGGCATAATACAGCATGGGAATGGCCATCATATACTTCCATTATACTGTTCTAAACCCTTATACACTTTTACAATTCATCTTAAATAATTAATTATTTAATTCATGTGTATTTCTGATTAATGACGAGAACAACTTGACACACAGTGCTGAGCTGAATCTCAAATTAATCTTCAGGTTCCCAGCTTTCAGCTGATGTTCACCACTTCTATGTGACATCTACTGTTGACCTGCTATCTCTCCCTAAAGACCCCCTGTAACCCCCTTAAAAAAAAGACAAAAACGGGTCTATTGTGGGTCTCAGTGTTGATGAAGTCTGGACTGCATTTATTGGATCACATCAGCCTAATAATATCCTCAATCCTTAACACATATCACTGATTCAAACTGATTTCTCAAGTGTAAAAACACCCTGTATTCAGTATTTCACACAGACTGACCCTCTGCTGAAACCTCACAGACTTTCTGTTCCTCTCACTGAGCTGCTGCTGTAACCCGAGCCAGAGGGCTGCTCTCACTGACAGACTGCCCATTTCCTCCAACACAAAGTCCCGACTGTTCATCCCCGAACAGAAGAAATGAGGTGAAAGTTGTCCAACATGAGGAGGACGTCTCTCTGCCACCTCTTGGTAAATATAAACGCTCTTTTTGTGCTAATTTAGATGTTTTGATGTGACTTTTTCTATCAAAATAAATGTGGTGACTAGTCAGGGCATGCAGCAGCCTCTATACTAGAAACTTGTCTCTCTTGATCAACTCAAATCACTCAGATAATCCCATTTCTATTGATCAATCAATCACATGGCTGCTCGCAGACGGAGACACCACCCCTGCTGTATTAAAAGGAGACTCCTGCATGGCTGCATCCATCAATGGCCCAAGTTCCTGTCAAATCTGTGCTTGTCAGGTTAATGATTTGCTGGTTATCTCGTACTTAGTACTTCAGCGTGGAGTTTGGAGTCTGCCCTCCCCTCCGATAAAACATAATAGGAGAAGCTCGGACTCGCTTTGCCTTTTCTTTTTGGCCTTTTTAGTGCCACTGACTCCTCTGATTCTTCTGGCCACACAGAGAGGACACACACACAATGTTAACTCTGCTTGTGTTGTTGCTTTGTGCAGCCTCCTCTGTCTCAGCTGCTGCCAAAGGTGAGTTGATGTTTGTTTTTCTGTGAGTATAGAGATAGTTTGAGGTAGTGGGATGCTTTTATTTAAAGGTTTAATGAATTTGTTTTGGGACAAGAAGATGCTCAATGAGTAGAAATGTGTCAACAGGATGGATTTTAGCTCACTGTGCTGTGCTTTGAAGGCTTATTCATATAGAGGGAAAGTTATGGATGATCTAAAGTGTCAAGCTTTATTTTATTGTGCCATAGAGACTTTAAAATTACTAAAATGAATGAGTCCTGGCAGGAAGTGGCCACAAGGTTCAGTCTCCTATATACTTCATTGTCAATGGAGTAGCTTCACAATTGTGACATCACTGATAAGAGGTGAAAGAATCAAGAAAACAGCATTGTGAAACACAAATTGCATGATTCCTATTGTTTTTTTTGGCTTCCGATGTTCTCTAAGTATCTCAGCCAGCTGTTGACAAAAGACCCAGATGTTTTATTTGTTGAATTTCAGCACCACGTTCCTCATCGACCGCTGATGAAATCAACTACTGACACGTCAGTCTGTCCTTCCCTCGTGGCCTCTAATGTCACAGCTAACAGAAAGCTTTAGTCATTAATGGAGCAGAGGGGAGATATTTTATCTTCTCATTCATCTTTACTTGTCAACGTTCCATTATTGTTGATGGCAAGACAGTTAAAAGTGTCGTGCTTTGAAAAGTATCCTATGTAATGCACCTATTTAGGGCTGCAATTAATGATTATTTTCATTGTCGATTAATCTATCGATTATTTTCCCAATTAAGCGATTAGTTGTTTGGTCTATAAAATGTCAGAAAATGGTGAAAAATGTTGATCAATGTTTCTCAAAGCTCAAGACGACGTCCTCAAATGTCTTGTTTT
>CAKAKR010012335.1:0-16869 GCA_916700685.1 Adelosebastes latens | reverse complement strand
CGCTGATGAAATCAACTACTGACACGTCAGTCTGTCCTTCCCTCGTGGCCTCTAATGTCACATCTAACAGAAAGCTTTAGTCATTAATGGAGCAGAGGGGAGATATTTTATCTTCTCTCAGGTTGAACACACCTTGTTGTTAAATGGCCTCTGATTGAATCATCTTATAGCCACAGATAGGATTTCTAGAAAGGAAACAAAAAATGAAAGAAAAGAGAGCAGTTTGTCTTCTTTGAAAAATACTTTCATTTCAACACCTGAAGTGTATTTAGGAAGCTGAAAACGGAGCACCTCAGAGCACAATCGATACCTGGAATCAACTAGATCAGCCAATGCAACAGCATGTTTGATGTTTGTACATTCATTTAGCTAAAAATGCATTTTTTAACAGAAGGTTTCAGTATGCTTTATTATTAAAAATGACCTGAATTAAAGACATAGAGAATACAGCTTTCAAGTCTTCTGGTTTGAGTTCATTCATCACAGTGAACACTTCGTCATCTTTACTTGTCAACGTTACATTATTGTTGATGGCAAGACAGTTAAAAGTGTCGTGCTTTGAAAAGTATCCTATGTAATGCACCTATTTAGGGCTGCAATTAATGATTATTTTCATTGTCGATTAATCTATCGATTATTTTCTCAATTAAGCGATTAGTTGTTTGGTCTATAAAATGTCAGAAAATGGTGAAAAATGTTGATCAATGTTTCTCAAAGCCCAAGACGACGTCCTCAAATGTCTTGTTTTGTCCACAACTCAAAGATATTCAGGTACTGTCATAGACGAGTAAAGACACCAGAGAATATTCACATTTAAGAAGCTGGAATCAGAGAATTTTGACTTTTTTTCTCAAACTACTCAAACTGATTAATCGATTATCAACATAGTTGGCGATTAATTTCATAGTTGACAACTAATCGAATAATCGTTGCAGCTCTATTCCTGTGTGCTTGTGAGAAGCTCTGACATCTGATATTTCAGCGATTGCTACACAGCAACTTTTTTAAATGTAAGAAACTACCAAAATCACATTATTCTTCCCACAATATCCATGTTTGCTTATTGTTTGTTTTTCTGACAACACAGCCATTGCTCAAAACTCAAATCTAAGATTTTAGAGCTTGAACGCAACACCGAGAAAAGAGTTTTTAAACAGTTACTCCTCACAATTACATGAGGATGCAGTGACAAACAAATGAAGATGGTTGAATGTTCAACTGTGATGGATTACTATATTAAGTTTCAGGTTTCTACTAGCTGATATTCATATGGTACAGGCATGAAATGAACCCAGTGGTTAGGTAGGCCTATGAAAAATGTCTAATGTAAAGCATATTTGATGTGAAAACACACATGTTCTTTTAAATCTGCCGTATATTAACAGACCTACAATATCTTCCCACCACAATATGACAATAGTCTTACTGCAGGTCACTCTCACTTTCTCCTCTGGTGTTTGCTCAGCAGCTGTGTTTCCAATGTTTCTTCAGGTGGTGCTGCAGGACCCCGACTGAACAACAACCAGCTGTATAAATTCAGCTACACCACGGAGGTGCTGGTGGACCAGACCAGAGGGTCAAGAGAGGGCAGTGCTGGCTACAGGATCTCTAGCGACGTGGACATCAACCTGGTGTGGAGAGATCCCAGCAGCAAAGACGACCAGCTCATTCAACTGGCGGTATGTAGAATAATCCATATTTATATTGCTGACTTTATAGACTTTTGTTAAAACTGGCAGCAAAGTCTGCAAGCTTCTTTTCTTCAGACTAACTGGTGTGTTGACAATGCACAAAAAAACTGATTGCAACAAAGGAGTGAAAGGCTTTTCATCAGATTAATTGATCCCTCATTCATAGATCTCAAACGTGAGGATCGAGCCGGCGTCCCAGCGATCAGAGAAGAAGAATGTCCTCCATGGATCCACTGCAGAGAGCGTTTTGGGGAAGACCAAACTGGCGGCTCTCACTAAACCTTTCTTGTTGCATCTGAGAAATGGAAAGGTAAGAGCCTTTAATTCTTCTTAGCCAGTTATTTTGTTTGAACAGTTTACATTGCAAAAGTTAGATCCTTGGTATTAAACAATATGTGTATAAAGAAAAGTGTCCTTATGAGTGGCTACACCACTTACCGCTGGTATTACCTGTATAACCTCATAGTATTTTATGTAGGGACGTGTATTGGCAAGAATCTGGCGATGCGATACGTATCATGATACAGGGATAACGATTCAATTCAAATATTGTGATACTGTAAGCAAGGTGATATCTTGCGATTTTTTTTTTTAAATCAAATTTTTGGAAAACTGTCATAGTTTAAAGACGAGGCTCCATTTTATTCACCATATTACGGAAGCTTTCATTCTCTATGGCTGAAGATAGATTACAACACTGCTATCTAGCGCTAAACACAACACAAAATGGGCCACTGTCTGACTCAAATCTTTACATGTAAACTATTAATTAAAAATGTATACATAGTTTTTGAGAATCAATACAGTATCACAAAACATAATAACGCGATACTCAAGTGTATCGATATTTTCTTACACCTCAAATTTTTTTTTATCCTTATTTTGACACAGTATTGAAATAAAACACATTTTAGAATAAAGAGTGAATATATTTGGCAAACAATAACTTAGTTTCTAACCACTCTAGGCAAATAACAACAGCAGCAATTCCTGAATATTATATGAAGTGCTGTTTTCGGCTGATTTACAATCTTATAGATGTGAGAAATGTCGAGAAAAGTTGGTAGTGTACTTCTAGCACTCCACTGTTGTCGTCAGAGCATTAGTGAGCTTCCTTTCGTTGTGCTGGAATGATGATGCTGGCAGGGGAAACACCAGGCAGATGTGTGTGCGTGCAAAGGTCATCAGGTTTAGAGGGTCAATGAATGAATGAATGAACATGCCTGACTTGAAGAGTGGCTCCAGGATGGTGGATAAGGTTCATGCTGGCTGTGAGATGTTTGAGTTCAAGCCAAACTCATTCACTGTTATCAAGTCATTATCACTGTATGCTATCCAATAATTCATAATTACCACTGAAGGAATAATAGCAAGCTGACTGGTAGATATCTCATTTGAAGGCACAGGGCAATAATCATATGGCACTAATACTGTACCATAGACTGTATATAAGAAGTGGACGTTGTCACCGTGACGTCACCCATTGGTTTGTGGACTGATGTTTTAAAGCTTAGAGTTTGGCATTTTGGCAGTCGCCATCTTGGACATTTTTGTAAGACCAAAACACAGACAACTCCCAGACTGGACAACGCCGTGGTAGTGACCTGTCAATCACAAGGTAGCCACGCCCTAAAGCATACCCTGCTTTATGGTCTATTTGACTCTAAATGGGACCATAATTTACTAAATGAACATCATGCTGTATTGAAGAAGACTTGAAACTAGCGATTGAGACCATAAACTCATGTTTACAATGTTTACTGAGGTAATAAATCAAATAAGAAGTAGGGTCATTTTCTCATAGACTTCTATACAATCAGACTTCTTTTTGCAACCAGAGGAGTCGCCCCCTGCTGGCTAATAGAAAGAATGCAAGTTTAAGGCACTTCAGCTTTGGCTTCACTTTTCAGACCCGGAGGTCGCCGCCTGTACTGTACAAAGAAGAAAACCACTAGCAAGATCCAGTGTTTAATGTTTTTTTGTGAGGGATTACCTGTCGGTACAGTAAAGACTTGGGTACCACTGTATAAAGGATTTATAAGTTGTATCTAAGGGCTCTATTAATGCTCCATGAATAATTTACTAATGCTTTATAGATCATAAATAGGAAATCCCTTTGACTAATTGGTCTGGAAGACCACCTAAAATTGGAAAAGGGCTGCGGAGGATCTGGAGCCCTCAAAATCAATGTATTAGCAAGCTATTAAGCATCTATTAATGGATGTGATCTAGGGCTGTCCCCTCTTAGTTGATTAGTCGACTAAATGGTCATTTTGGTCTTAGTCGACTGAGATTTCTTTAGTCGATTCCTTGTTTTTTTATGCTTTTTTCATGCTGAGTGACTTATTTTCAAGAAACTTATGAGCCCATCTCTGGTAAACACAAGATTTAAAGTGGTGCTTTTTGTGTGATTCTCTGTGGAGAAACTCAGTTTTACAGATCTGTCGATTAAATCAACTAATCGTTGAAGTGTTAGTAGACTAAAAATGTCTTTGGTCGAGGACAGCCGTTATTTGAACATTTATAATAATTGCTTTATTACTGAATAGAAAGGAAAAACCAGCCAAAGGGATTTTCTACAACCTGGCAATCAAAGATGTGTTTTTATTAATGGCTTATAACTGATCTATAAGGCATCAGTAAATGCTTAATTAACCATTAATAAAACAATTGGTTACAACTTATGAACTATTTATTAAGAAGCGGTACCAATATTTCTAGTATACAGTAATACAGTCAATATAGAAGAGATACTTCAACAGCATACTGTATGTATAATATCTTACTCTTAAAGGTATCTTTCACAGTTTTGTAAGCGCTTTAAAATATGTTTTCGGATGAATCCTGGTTCAGTGTGAAGTAAAGGTTGTGTGATCAGCGTCTCCCCTGGTGCTGTTATGTTGTTTATAGTGATGGCTGGCAGCGGCAGGAAAGACACAGAGTAGCAGTGGACGATCTATTTATGGTCCGACCTGATATCGTGGTGGAGCGCCACAAATAAATTACATACTGTATAGGAGACACTGTAGGATGATGTAACAGGCTGCTTTCTCCACTCATGAGCAGGACACAGAGTCTGTTATTGACACAAACTGAACCCTCAAACTAAACCGTGTGGTGTGATCGGATATTTCCCCAGATTAACTGAGCCTATTTGACTGAGCTCTGGTTCCATTATTTTAACATGATATCAGCAACACAAGACTGACTCATCCGTCATGCTTGTCAGTGTTGTGTACTGATGTGTATTAAGAATATAATTAGAGGTTGACTCTTTTAAAACATGTAAAGTGCTAACACCAAAGTATTCTGGTTTTGTTTTTGATGTGCACTTCAAAGAATATCTTATTTCTGCATGTAATGTAAATAGTCGCTGATGTCATGACCATGCATTTCTGTACACAAGTGTGCAAAGGAAAACTGACACCCTGAAAGCCTTTTGTGAGCTGCAGCACGTACAGCACTGTGGGTCGATCCCTTTTTATCACCTGGACAAAATGCCTCGACGGTATCCATTGTTCAAAAGCATACTACTCTGTTTAACGTGTTGCTTTCTTTGTAGGCGAAAGCATTTTATTCCTTCTGGACCGAACCTGCAACCATCAAGAACCTAAAAAGAGGACTGGCCAGCTTAATGCAAGTACAGCTCAACACTGGGAAGGTTATAGAGGTAAATGGCATGATAATGCTTCCATCACCTTTATTTGTGTGTTTCATATTTCATTACATGTCGCTAATGCAAACAAACTTAATGTCTGGGATCAGAATGACGTGTCTGGAAGGTGCACAGTCGAGTACAAGGTGATAAAAGGTCAAGTGACGAGAACCAAGATCCTGGAGACGTGTAAGACCGCAGAGACCGGGTTCACCACACACATTCAGGTATGTCAGCATCCAGACCGGCTCACCGTGCTAGATTATGAACTGAATCGCTGATAAATCACGCCTCGATGTGTCCCCCTTCAGGTGTTGGGTGTGAACAGGAAGTCCAGTTCTGTTACAGCGTTCACACTTGACGATGGCTTCATCCGCTCAGCCGTGGCTGAAGAAACACACACGCTGGCTGTTAACGCCCGCAGATCTGCTGCAACTAAAGTTGTGTCCAGGTAAAGGCCTTTACAAAGAATTAATATGTGCTGCCATTTCTAATAAATACGGGCACATTTTAAATTTAAAATGTCTTGCTTCCCAGGCAAACCCTCACATTGGTAGGGACAGAGGCTGGACCGCTGGAGGCCGCTGGGAAAGATGTGGCTGGAGTCGTCAAGTCCATCGATGACAAACTGGCAGCTGTTGGTATTATTGCGGAGAAGGTCAAATCCCAGTGCAAGGGCTGTCCATCAGTGAGTACCTGATCACCTTCACACAACTAATTTCTACTTTCACAACCACATTTTAGCCACTCTCTAATGTCGGTCCACCACTTCAGACTGAAATATCAGTATTGAATAGATTGCCATTTTGGACCATAGACTGTATACAAAGATGGACGACATGACAGCTCCCCAAAAGTGAAGCCAAAACATCTGGATCGCCCCCTGGTGGCTGGCTGTGGTATAGGTCATAAAGCCCGCCCCCTCCATGTTAGTGGATGGGTCATAGGTCAAACTAAACAGTCAAAGTACACGTCCAAACAAAGATGGTTTCCGTCATTTTAGGTAGTTCTTATCACGCTGATGTGTGTTCAAGTGTCCATTTTTCAGATAAGTTTGGTTTTAATTAGTTATCTGATGCTATAAAAAGGGGGTAAGATGTCATGATTGGCAGCTGTGAGTCTCTCGCTGATGTTCTGCGGCAGTGTTCGCCGGGCAACCTCGATACGGCTCCAGTCCCCCGATCACTAGTGTGCAGGCTCTGGCTCCAAATGATGTCAAAATCTCAAGATGGCAGCTCCCGTATCTGGGATATTTTGGCTTCACTTCTGTACAGTGGGAGGAAGTGGAGACGCGTCATCCATCTTTATATACAGTCTATGGTTTGAACAGACATTCATGGTCCCCAGAGGTTGTATCCAAATGATCCTCTGAGTTTTCCTCTAGCGCCACCATGAGGTCGAAATTTGGGGTTTTGAGTGTAATGTCTCGACAACTTTCGGATGGATTGCTATGAAATTTGGTGCAGACATTCATGTCCCGCTCAGGGTGAATCCTAATTAACTTGGGAGATTCTTTAACATTTTCACTAGCGCCATCATCAGGTCAAATTTTCAGTTTGTTCTATACTTCAGCCCTGTGATAGTCTGGCGACCTGTCCAATGTCAGCTGGGATTGGCTCCAGCCCCCCGCGACCCTGAATGGGATAAGCGGTTACGGATAAAGAATGAATAGGATGGTGAACATGGTAATCAGTCTCATTGTGGGCCACGGATAGCTTCCAGTTTTACTTCCGAGGTACTGAATATGTGCAGTAGTGTTTCTCCCGCTGGCTCCGCCCACAAGTTCCTTGTGATGTGTTCCACAATGCTTTTCTCGCCTCAAGGAAAAAAAAAATCATGATAGAAAGAGTCATAATCGACCTTGTTTGCAGTTCGAGGTGTCCTGTCAACAGTTTTACAGACTTTACAGAAAGATTTTTTGCTGCAATACCGCGAGTGGCCACTGGAAAAAGCGCTGTATCGAGGTCTTATTATACATCCATGTTGTGAGCATGTTGTCTTGCTAGTGTAAGCATTTACTGCAGCCTCACAGAGACGTTAGTATCGCTTCCGAATAAGTTTTGCTAACCTAGGATTTGTTGAACCAAAATATGAAAATGAAACTGAAGCTGTAACAAACTGGTATTATTGTTTATTCTTTAATGGGGTTTCCATTTTTATGGCTCATGTGTTATTGTAAAGATGCGACAGCTCCAGGGCCTCCTCTTCATGTGGGAATGCCATTTCATTTTGAGTTTTAGTATACTGCACATCTAGTATTTCTTGTACAGGTGCATGAAGATCCCCACACACTGCTGGTGCATCCAAAGACATTCATCGAATCAGTTTAACTAACATTTTGGTGCCTACAGACTTTCCTCCAGGTTGTACGAGTCATTAATCCCCAAACGACTCCTAAATAACACTGTATTAGTAAATTGATACTGTATATTTTTGTACTGTAATGATTGACTGAAGACGATCTCTCTTATAATCCCCTCTCCCCTGCGTCCTCCCTCTTAGCTTTTTGAACATTGGCAGACTCAACAGAAGCAGCTGGAGCCGGCGAGCCTGTCCAAAGCCACGGCTGCTCGTAGCTTCCTGGCCCTCATCCAGAGCATTAGGAAGGCGTCCAAGGGCGATATCCTCAAAGTGTTGAAGAGCGCCAGCAAGACATCTCTGTAAACAGGCTCCTCCTTTTTTCTCCTACACCTTACTTTTACTTCCTGACTCCATCACTCTGCTGCTTCTAACTTTATTAACTCACCATCGTTGTGTGTTTGCTCAGACCTCAGGTGGTGGATGCGGTGACTTCCTCCCAGACCGTTGCATCTCTGGACGCCATGCTGGAATTCCTGAACTTCACCGATGCCAAAGGTTTCGTTCTGCAGGAGAGGTTTCTCTACGCGTGTGGCTTTGCGTCACATCCCAACGAGAGGATGCTCCAGGTTCTGCTGGTGAGCGGCATGTTGTCAATTACAGAATTGGCACCTTTTCTTGCTCATGAAAGGAAAGAATTAGACCTACCGTTCTCTAGTACCTATCAGTGAAGAGGAAAAAGGTGTGCTTCACCTGCACTGAATTTCAGTTTGGTGCTCTGCCTCAAAGAATGAACTGCAAAGTGTTTGTATCCCCAAAATAAATTCAGGAAGAGAGTGGCACTGTAGTGGTTAAAAAAGAGCAAATAATTGCCACATTTTGGTGAATTGTATTCTCACTAATAGACATTAATTCCCCAAAATGTTTGTGCTTTTTTATCCATGGAGTACAAACATTACACATTATATATCAATGGTCTCTTCATAAATTGCTTTCATATAATATATTGCTTTCTGCCCTCCAAAATATAACATTTTAATGATATGTCTTCAGATTTAGAAAGTTTAAAAAGTTCCTAGAACAAGTCTTCAAAACCAAGTCATATTATACATAAATTATATGCCAATTGAATGTTTTTGGTGAATTTTTAATGAGGATTGTTTCCTTTTCAGGATATTTCTAAGGGAAAGATCGGCAGCGCAGACATTAAAGAGTCAGTGGTGATCATTATGGGAGCCCTGGTCCATAAACTGTGTCAGAAAGGAGGCTGCAAGTTACCGGTGAGCTTCCAAGAAGATAATAAATGACATGTTACACAAAAATGCAGTGCCTGTTTTGAAATAAAACTAATCCTGAAATTCCATCTGTGTAATACTCAACCCAAGAGCTGACTGCTGATCTTCTGCTGTGTATTTACCTCTCAGACAGTGGTGCAGGTGAAGAAGCTGATTTTAGACGGTCCTGACAGCACGCAGGTTGAGTCCGAGGTCCAGATGTATCTTCTGGCTCTGAAGAACTCTCTGCTTCCCGAGGCCATTCCAGTCTTTACCAAATACGCAGAGTCAGAGGTGGGAGCTTACAGCACCATCGCCCTCACCGCCCTGCAGAGATACGATGCCAATCTCATGACCGATGAGGTGAGCAATACATCTTCATTTGAACTGTTGTTTATGAGTGTTAACAGCTTATGTGGAGCTGATTAGCATATAACACATACCGACATCTCCTCATACAACGGTTTGAATGATTTCTTACGAAAAGTTATTCAAGTATATGAGAACATCCTGCACATACTGAAACCATATTTACCGTATCTCATTTGTAGGTGAAGCAGACAGTGAACAGAGTTTACCACCAGAATCAACGGATCTATGAGAAAAACGTGAGAGCTGCCGCCGCTGACGTCATCCTCAGTAGCAACCCCTCGTACATGGAGGTCAAGAATCTGCTGCTGTCCATCGGAAACCTGCCTCATGAAATGAACAAGTACATGCTGTCTAAGATCCAGGACATCCTCCGCTTCCAGATGCCTGCCAGGTGTGTTATGGGACATCCAATAGACCAACAAAAATGAAAACTTTTAACACAAAATGTAACAGAACATAAATAGCAAGATTTTACCAATACATGTTGCATCCATTTATCGTATAATATATATATTTTTTCATTTTTCAGCAAAGTTTTACGACAAGCTATGAAGGACATGGTTTCCCACAACTACGACCGTTTCGCAAAAGTTGGGTCGTCGTCTGCGTTCTCAGGATTCATGGCACGTAAGTGATAAACCCTCATCTCTAAGCCTAAAAAAATGACTCGATATATTGTTACAAGATTTACAATCTGAGAAGAAATGGAGGAAAATGTTCATAAAATGTAACAGTGAGAACAAAAGTTCATGAGTCAACCAAGTGAAATATTGACCTTAGGGGTAGTTGCACATTTAAACTAGATTTGGCTCCTTAAAACTCATCATTTTGAGTCCCGCTATTATGTTTTTTAGCAATTAGATAAATAACAACACAACAGTTAACATGCACGCTGACTGAGCACTTTAAAATCCTCGTCCTACAGAAGCTGCTGATGTGACCTCCACATACAGTCTGGACATCCTGTATTCAGGCTCTGGGATCCTGAGGAGAAGCAACATGAATATTTATGGTGCTAGTAAAGGAGCGATGCTACATGGACTGCAGGTACGGAAACCACATAATGAAACTGAAATTAATTACTGTAATATAATAATGTAATATATAATAAAACATACTTGAAACACATGAAATATCAGAATAATAAATGGATATCCTTCCTGTCTTCCAGGTGGCCATTGAGGCCCAGGGTCTGGAGTCGCTGATTGCTGCCACAGCCGATGAGGGAGAGGAGGACCTGGAGTCGTTCGCCGGGATGTCGGCTCTGCTGTTCGACGTCCAGCTGCGGCCCGTCACCTTCTTCAAGGGTTACAGTGACCTCATGTCAAAAATGTTCTCCATGACCGGGGAGCCCATGAATGTAGTGAAAGGTCTCATCCTGCTGACTGATCATTCTGAGGTAAGCAGCTACAACTGTGTCCCTCATCAACCCCCTATTTACACTACAGCTCAATATAGAAGTCAAACTTAATCTTAGTGTTTAAGTGTTAAGTTTACATTCAGTATGGTTATGAATGAGAGTGACAATTGGTAGTAATGAGTCATGCATGCAACCGGCAGTGACTTGTAGGTAGTTGACTCTAGGTCCTTGGTAAATGACCTCAACAGCTGGTATTTGATGCCCGGTGATGAGCTGCACAATGCTCCCAGAAACATTTATTCCCCTTCAAAATAAGAGTCACATTTGCAGATTGTAGTTCAGCTTGGTTGGGGTCATCTTGAGGAAAACGACAGCATTGGTCATTTGTTAAAGCTGCAGTTGAAAATGTCGAGCAAATATGATAAAAAGTTATTTTTATAAAGCTGTCACTATTACCTGACAGTAGTGCATGAGTCAGATAATCTGTGAAAAAAATCATGTTCCTCTGTGTCCTCCGGTGCTCCTAATTTACAAGATTTCACAGTGCCGAAGAAAAACAACCAAACAGAGCCGAGGAGTCTCTAAAGCAGCTGTCAATCACTGCTTGCAAACACCGATCAAACTGTCAAGCTAGGCAGTGTTTCGGCATGGCGGCCGGCTCACAAACTTTCTCATTTTACAGCTAAACAGTACACCACTAAGATGTTTCTGAATACATTTGAGGTGAGAAATAGGCATTACAGTTACAGAATATTGCGTCATATTTGATCAGCGCTGCCTAGTTTGACCGTTTGATCTGAGTTTGTGAGTGATTGACAGCTGCTCAGAGACTCCTCGGCTCTGATTGGTTGCTTTGGCGCTGTGAAATCTTAAAAATGCCATTAGGAGGAGGAGGCAGAGGAACATGATTTTTTTTCACAGATTATCTGTCTCATGCACCACTGTCACGATATAGTGACAGTTTTATAAAAAATAACTAATATTTGCTCAAAGTTACTTCAGCTTTAATGTACTTACATGTACGTTAAGTAGCAAGAGAGTCTATATATGGGTCATTTTGGAAAGCACTGACCCACAACCTATTTTGTCATTCAGATATCAGGACTTGTTAATTGGTCAGATGCATACGGTATGTGTACACACAGGCACGGATAGTGAATGACTCAAGTTAATAACTGCAGTTGTCGAGCGTAGTGATCTAAGTGTGAACGCGGTCTAAATGCGTACAGCTGATAGAAGGTTGCGGCATTTCTTATGCCTTATGCTGCGGTTACTTTGAAAACAAAGTAACTTTAAAACATGATTTATAATAAAAGGATCTTCGGCCCTCCAGGTGATCCAGCTGCAGTCCGGTCTGAAGGCAAGTGCAGAGTTCCAGGGAGGGTTAGCCATCGACATCTCTGGAGGCATGGAGATCAGCCTATGGTACAGGGAGTCCAAGACCAGCGTCAACAACAGGTACAGTCCAGAGACAATACAATAAAACTACTGTTGCCGGTGTTTTTGTCCTGTAGACGGACTGGGGCATCAGCAAAGCTTTTACATAATGTTGCATGTTTATAGGTCACAGCCTAAAGTGCAGCCTTGTAATGGTAAATTATCTCACTGAGTACGTTTGTGAAGTACTGTATGTACAGTGTGATGTAATACACTTGCAGGGCAAAGGCCTTTGTGATAGACAGACAATTCTTAGAAACAACCTTTGTGACCGAAAGGAAAGTCGTTTTAGAGGTTTGAGCCGTGTCACCGCACTGCAAATAGTTTTCTGTTGACGTTGGATTCATGTGAACTTTAGATGGTCTATAAGTGTTGTCCGATTCATTTGTTCCACCGGCACGTTGGACACTCTCCAGTATTGTGCTTCATGTCTGTCTCATTTCCAGGTCTGTGTGGATATGACGTCAGTTCTGTCTGGTTCTCTATTTTAAAACATTACAGTCAACGCACATCATCGTGATGGTATCGGTTAGCTCGCGGCATCTGGTGATGAAACGGGATTTAAAGAGCAACATTAACATTCAAATACGGTGTGATTTTACTGTGAGAGACAGGGCTGCATATGCACCTCAGTACTTTTTAAGTACCAACCACATTGTGTCCATAACTGTACTGAAAAAAAAAAACTCAAGTACCAAACCTGACACTGAGTGTTTTGTCAGATTCTTCATCCTGTTCATTTGTTTTTTGGTCAGATAGTCACTGATATTAATGCATTTTAAGATTGTTTCGCTAAATGGAAAAAGATGTTTTGCAGAAAATTATATTTTTACTTAAATTATCAAAAAAACTACGGACTGAAACTCTGGCTTTGTACTAGCACTGCATCAAAATTTTAAACAATACCCTGCTCTAGTGCCTAATAGATACACTTGCATTAGTGATAGTGATTATATATGTTTCCACTAAGAATAGCTTACAAAAGATGTAAAAGATTGTGATTTTAATGGGGATCTATGTTAAGGTGCAAAAAACACACAATGCTGTGGAATTGATGTCTTTTTGGGAGCATCCTGAGGAACGAAAACATGGTTTAAGAGCTTTTGTATTTCTGTTTTGGGATTATCTTCCTGTTTTTCGACCGCTGTTAGGGTTCAGATCTTGGATTTGAACTTCAGGCTGATTTGACCAGTGTGTGCAGGCGAAGGGCAGAGGCAGGTGAATGGATCAGCATAGCTGTACCTCCTCCACTCTGATAATAGACTGGCAGGCTATCTATAGAAGCAGAACAAACCACACTGGCATCTTTGCCGAGGCATGTCTCCACTGGCAACGTTACAGAGGTTGGATTTTCAACTGGCTGGCACACATCTTGGCTTTGAGACATAGGGGGAAGTGTCTGAGCTTTACTGTATGATACAAATAACATGGTCACAAACAAGGACCATAATACCACAGTAGTTGGGACAAGGCTAAAGAAAATAATAGTTTCTGATTGGCTGTGACAATATATCGGAGCACCTTTGACACAGGTACGTATGTTAAACTACAGGTAACAATAGCAAGAGTTGTTTTCTTTCGCTTTATGATCACTAGTTGGTAAATGGTAATAGACTTGCATTTATATAGCGCCTTTCAAGGCTTAGACTAAAAATACAATAATAAATTAGCAGTAATTTATGTCACCACTTCCTGAGAGCCTCTTTGCCGGTTGGAGACATGTAACCATGGTAACCCGTGCCAACCTCATGTGACCAAAAGGACGATTTGTGATAATCAAAGTCTGGGTTAATTTAAAATATATATTACGCCTAGCAAAGTGAAATCTTATACTTACACTGTCCGTCAACTTCTGTTATAAACTTTGTCATCACTACCGCATTGCATTGTGGGATATTTATGCCGCCATAGTGTCCAGCGTTGCATACTGTCATATTTCCCCGGAAATAGTATGCAATTCAGGCACTGTTGGTTTCATACTAAGGTTTCAGACATACTAAATAATCTCACAGACTGTTT
Source organism: Adelosebastes latens (assembly GCA_916700685.1). Taxonomy (NCBI): domain Eukaryota; kingdom Metazoa; phylum Chordata; class Actinopteri; order Perciformes; family Sebastidae; genus Adelosebastes; species Adelosebastes latens. Next base: position 2,763 of record CAKAKR010012335.1, on the reverse strand, counting down.
TAGCGTACTAAATAGCATGTTAGTATGGAAAATCCAATTTTGGACACAACTTAGTTAGTTAACTGCTGGTTTAACAGTTTAAAAACATAAATTTTATTAATTTGGTGAGTGGCTGCGGTGTGAGCAACAATACTGTGCTCTAAAATGTCCTAATATAGAAAATAATGGACTCTTATAATAATAATTATGAACAGTTTCCACCTCTTCACCCCACCTGGGCCTTATAAAGCAAACATAGTTCACAAACAACAAGTGAAACATTATTTTATATGTGAAAAAAAATCACAAATGGTCATGTGATTTTTAAAAAAGATTACATATTTCACATGTAACGTCACACATGTAGCTCCATTTCACGAGTGATAAGTTCTTCTTCACGTGATGAATTCACATGCTGGCATACTGAATGTGTTTATGGGACATAAAATGTTGATGTAAAATATTGTTATAAATAATGTTAAAACATGAATTTCACGTACTGTTCTTTGTCTGTTGGACACATTCTCACTTGTTTTTCCCTTCATGGTTTCAGGGGAGCGTTAGTGGTCACTGGCAATGTTACAGTGGACATGGACTTTATGAGAACGGGTGTTGAGGTCAGCTTCGAAACAGAGGCATCGCTGGACTTCATCACCACCGTCCAGTTTTCTGAATATCCCTTCCTGGTGTGCATGCAGATGGACAAAACCACCTTCCCCGTCAGGTATCGTGAGACCCTCTCTGTACAGAAAAGATTTCAATAATCATCTTATACAAAAACCTAATTGTCAATTCTTGATGTTCTGCTTTCAGTGAATACCTGACCAAGTACGACAGCGTGTCATCAGGGAAGAGCATTATGTCGCATAAGAGCAAGAAGCTGCTCGTCCCCGGCTCTGAATTCCCTCTTCACCAGGAGAACTCAAACATGTGCAAGAAGGTTTTTGACTCCAGCTGGTAGAAGAGACACCATGAACTATCCAGGAGTCACTCAAAGAGGGTTTATTGCATTCAGGGACAGCTATATCACACCTCGGCTTCATGCAGTGAAAGTACGCAAGAGAGAAAAGTGGTGAATGTTTTTTTTTCTTTTTAACAACACATGCGATGTTTACATTCCTGTGAATATTTAAGTCATTTTAATTTGACATTTTGTTTGAAATCAGGAATTCTTGCATTGTCTTTTTATGGATTTCTTCAAATGTATTTATGATGGGCACACACAGGATGTATGTTTTATTTGATGGGTAATGCTCAGCATGAATAGTAACACTGTAATTATCCCAACGACACAGTTACAGTAAACATGTAAATATCACACTGGAAACAGTGGGTTAATATGAATAGAAACGCTCCTTTCTGTCAACATTCCTTTGTTTTTTAATTAAATGTGTTTACTGAGGAGGAGGATTTTATTGTTTTATGTCGCTCACTGTTCACACACTTGAAACAACTTATTCGGCAGAGTAATATCAATTAATTCCATTTTTTATAATGGTGTTTCTTAATTGTTACTACAGAGACAATGTGTGTGCGTCGTCTTTCCTTTGTAACTGCAAGATTTGAGGTGAAAATCGAATCTCCGAAAGTGAATCCATCAACACTTGGATATATTTTTTTGTACGTGACTGTAATTGCTCTGTTTGTCTGAAACTATTCTGGTAGTTTTAAGACTTTTGAGCTACTCTGAACTGGTGTTTCCATACTTAGGGAGCAGATTGTTAGATTTGTAATTGTCTGACAATAAATATGCAGTGGAAACACTTTTGACTTGGCTTAAGGATTTAGATACAGCAAAACCAATGTGTATGAACAACTGTAATATGTAGCGCTGGATCAATCCTCTGTGGACCCCTGGGGCAAAATTAAGCCATGGGACTTTGTTCCTTTTGCCTTTAAAGGGGCACTTCACCAATTATAACACGTCAAAGTTAGTTTAAAGCAGTTGTATAAAGTCTGAGAAAGACACTGATGTGACTACAAATTTATAATGGAAAGTCCATCCATCCATCCATCTTCAACCGCTTATCCGGGATCGGGTCGCGGGGGCAACAGCTCCAGCAGGGGACCCCAAACTTCCCTTTCCCGGGCCACATTAACCAGCTCTGACTGGGGGATCCCGAGGCGTTCCCAGGCCAGAGTGGAGATATAATCTCTCCACCTAGTCCTGGGTCTTCCCCGTGGTCTCCTCCCAGCTGGTCGTGCCTGGAACACCTCCCAAGGGGCCCAGGGGGCATCCTTACTAGATGCCCGAACCACCTCAACTGGCTCCTTTCGATGCAAAGGAGCAGCGGCTCTACTCTGAGCCCCTCACGGATGGCTGAGCTTCTCACCCTATCTCTAAGGGAGACGCCAGCCACCCTCCTGAGGAAACCCATTTCGGCCGCTTGTACCCGCGATCTGGTTCTTTCGGTCATGACCCAACCCTCATGACCATAGGTGAGAGTAGGAACGAAGATTGACCGGTAGATCGAGAGCTTTGCCTTCCGGCTCAGCTCTCTTTTCGTCACAACGGTGCGGTAAAGCGAATGCAATACCGCCCCCGCTGCTCCGATTCTCCGACCAATCTCACGCTCCATAGTCCCCTCACTCGCGAACAAGACCCCGAGGTACTTGAACTCCTTCACTTGGGGTAAGGACTCATTCCCTACCCGGAGTAGGCAATCCATCGGTTTCCTGCTGAGAACCATGGCCTCAGATTTAGAGGTACTGATCCTCATCCCGACTGCGTCACACTCGGCTGCGAACCGATCCAGTGAGTGCTGGAGGTCGCAGCCCGATGAT
>CAKAKR010012289.1:0-26895 GCA_916700685.1 Adelosebastes latens | reverse complement strand
TTTGCTAGTGTTTATCTTAACTGCATATTATTACAGTGATGAAATAAATCCATGTCTAAACCATTTTAAGTTTTAAGTTAAGTACTTAAGTAAAAATACTGATGAGGATTTTTATTATTATTATTAGCCTAATGTCATAACACAACAGTGCTGTGGAAATTAGACCTGTTTTAAAATGTGCCACTATTATCATTATTCTAATGGCTTTCTGTGTCTCTTTTTCAGGACGAGACAAAGCAGTGTGGAGGACTTTTTCCACAAAATGAACATTGCACTTTATTCCTTTTACATGAATTTACAATACAAGCTCTTGTTTTAATTTATTTTGGAGATGAATGTTTATGTTGGACTGAAAACAGATTACCAGTAAAGACAGGGATATTTTTTGTTGTGAAATAATGCCATAATAATACTCTTGTTTTATGTATATGTTTATAAGAGAAGATATTTGAATAAAGTATTGAAATAATAATGAGACAAGTTGTTGATATTTATTTTGGGTAAATAAATTGAATTATACATTTTTTTTAGAATAATCGATGAATTAGTCGTTAGATTAATCGACTAATCGAAAAAATAATCGTTAGATTAATCGTTAAAAAAATAATCGTTAGGTGCAGCCCTACTGTGAAAGCTCACTCTTATCGGTCTCTCGGAAACTCTCCCTACTTGTCCTTAAACAAGGGTTGAGAAGATGGCGTTAAATGTTAATTTCCACAGCTGATGAATGAAAGTTAGTGTTCCTGTTTAGTCTTGCTGCACTGACTGAAGCAGTTGGACAAAGCTCTCAGATACACTGTTCCCTAAAATCCTCTCACATGTGCACATCAGTGTACACGCTCGATGCTTCCGCTTTTGATACATCATTAACAATCTTCCCCACCACTTACATGTACACGTATGTACATACTGTATACACACACACAAAACACAAAAACAAACGCATCCTAATGGCCAAATTATTCCTCTGTTTAAATTTTTGGTTTGTTTGATTGTTTTTAAGCCACTCACTCACTGCTGTCACTTAAACCCACTTATATTAGGGGTGGGAGTCACCAGATCATTACGATACAATAATATCCGATACAATAATATCACGATACAATAATATCACGATACAATCTTATCACGATACGATCTTATTGCGATTCTCAACATTTTGCGATATGCTGAGTAGTGCGATAAGATATATTGCAATTTATTACCTTTTTTCAACTGCAAATTATGTAGTTTATCAACATCTATTTTATCTGATAAGATGCAGTTTTCGCTCCATTCATCTCAGAGTTTTCATTCACATATCTTGAGGTCAGAGGTCAAGGGACCCCTTTTAAAGTGGCTATGCCAGTTTTTCCTCGCCAAAATTTAGCGCAACTTTGGGGCATTATTTAGCGTTCTTCCCGACAAGCTAACATGACATGGTGGGTACCAATCGCTCTAGCTTTAAGACCTGCTACAACCTCTGAAAGACAGAATAGCATGTTGTTAAGAGGTTAATAGTTTATATAATAAAAGATCGATACCTGAAGTCTGTGTATCGATACAATATTACCACGCAAAATATCGCGATACTATGCTGTATCGATTTTTTTCCCCCACCCCTAACTCATATAGACTTATTTCACATTTTTTGACTTGACATAGCAAAAAAAGCACAAGTTTTATTCATAACGTTGATGATTCATACACAATACCAGGGCCCTGGAATTGTAATGGGGCTATGACGTGTCAAAATGTCTGTTGAGAAAAAGGTCTATCGAGCTCTTTAACTGACACTGAATGAAACGAGCACAACACTGCTGTCTTCTCTTCGCTCTCAGAGGAGTAGGAGTGAATTCCTTCAGCTACCTAAAAATAGAGAACAAACAGTCCCACACTAGACTCAGACGTGTGTGAGCAACATTTTGGTGCATCTGGTTGTCTTTTTTTTGAAAGATGGAGAAATAATAGATTTCAGAGATACTTTGTGTGGGATTTTCTATTCATAATTCTGATAAAGGGATCAATTATGCTTTTTGGAGAGTCACAGGAAACTGCAGTACTAATGATGGGGTTTCTTTTAATCTTGTTTTGAAGTTCTTAAGAACAATTCAGAAAAAATCCCTCCGGTTGACACTAGACTTGCATGTTGTGACAAAAAAAGATAATCATGCTTGCAAAAATGTGACCGTCACAGGATGTGACAGCATCAATGATGGGATTTCAGTGTAGTCCAGTTTATTGTATTCTACCAACAAAATTTCCCCTTGTTTGACACTAGACTTGCAAGTTATTTTTAACACGGCAGTAATGAAATATTTAAATGAGAAGGAAGCAGCTCACAGAGTCCGCACAATATGATTACAGTGGCCAAGTTTTCAGTTCAGTTTGTCTGAATCAATCTGAAGGATATATTAAAAGTGCTCAACCGATCTGATGGAAATTTGTTTGTTTTAGGTGTGGATAGAGCTGTCATCTGGTCAATTAAAACGCTTTTGCTTTTTTTAAAATCATAACTCATGAACCATGTGGTGTAGAGGCAAAATTCTTCTTTTCTTGATTCTTTGGTCCAGTTCGTAGCCACAACCATCTTCATCAACACAACGTTTTGTTGTCATTTGTTTGTTTTACTATTGCTACATATTTCATCTAATCTTGTGTTATTATACTGTTTTCCTATAATTGGCTGCCAAATGAGTATCACTCACAGCTCTAAAATTACCAGTATTTAGGTATTGTCCAAATATCAGCATGCTGAGTGCACTGTGAGTTCTTCCCACTGTAGTTATAGATGTGTTAACAATAGATCATTTATATGTTGAAAGAGACTACATACATTCAGATAAGATAAATCTGCATTTAAACCCTAGACTGTATATTAGAAGTGGACTGCTGCTCTGAAGCCTCGAGATCAACATTTTGGCGGCCCCCATCTTGTTTTTTTGCAACCAGAAGTGACATGAGGAGGGTGGAGTATAACCAATTGCTGAATAAGACATTTTTAGGCGACCAAAATGTTATAATTAAATTTCATGAATTGAAAACACACTGTGGAAGGGTTAAAGTTGTACAACGAAAACATGGACAACTGCCAGACAGGACAACACCACGGTAATGACCTGTCAATCACAAGGTAGCCACGCCCTAAAGCATACCCTGCTTTATGGTCTATTTGACTCTAAATGGGATCATAATTTCCTAAATGAACATCATGCTGTATTGAAGAAGACTTGAAACTAGCGATTGAGACCATAAACTCATGTTTACAATGTTTACTGAGGTAATAAATCATTTTCTCATAGACTTCTATACAATCAGACTTCTTTTTGCAACCAGAGGAGTCGCCCCCTGCTGGCTATTAGAAAGAATGCAAGTTTAAGGCACTTAAGCATTGGCTTCACTTTTCAGAACCAGAGGTTGCTGCCTGATTTAAACAAAGTGTTCATGTGTAGAAAGCACAAACCACACATTGTGTCTAGCTATACTTACGTGCCAACTTAATAAAATACCCAAGAAAAAGAATGATCTTAATCGTCATTTTAGTCGGGTACAGTGAAATATCGCAGGGCTTCTCTCGATTTAGTTAAAATATAACAAAAAAAATAGATAAAAGCATTACCAAAAAACAGCAATAGTAGTAGCAGCAAAATGGCAGTAATATTTGAATGGTGCTTTCTAAAACAAAGTTTGCAAAGTGCTTCACAATCAAGCCAATCAAAATGATTGTATGAAATTATTAGAAGTATTGTTTGGTTGAGGGAAAAACACTGTGGGCTTTCAGTCCTCTTGGCTGTGCCTCACAGTGTTTCACAGTGGGCTCACTTGCATTTTAATGAGGTCCCATTCAGCACATCACACAACCAATGAGCATCCTGGCTGTGTGACTCTGGTCTGTGGGCCGTGACGGGCCAGGGGAGACGGTTCTGTTTGGTTTCCAGCCCAGCAGCCTCTGTCAGCCCCATGATGCTTTTCCAACCACATGCCTCTTTCTTTCCGTCTCTTTCCACAGCTCCAAAAGCAAGTAAATATTTGTTCTAGTGTCTTCCAGCTGAGAGATACCAAAGCGGCTGAATTTTCCCAGCACCACAACCCAGAAGTATTGGGATTTGCGATCTCATTCATGTAGTACTAAGTCATCTAATGAAATATCAATTAAATATATACCTTCAATGAGGTTTATTGTTACAAATAATGGACAATCTTTTCACAATGAGATGAAATAGTTAGCAAGATAAAAAGCACTGTACTTTACTGCATTAGCTGTGATTGCTGGACAAATATTACCTATTTTATTTAAAGATTAACAGTGAATTAAAAGATTTATTTATTTTTATTTATTTATTTTTTACCCCAAAAATGCACAGAGGTGATGAAAGTACTTTTTCGGCCGTGAGTAGTGCCTGCAATCGTCCTCTCAGGCTGCATACGGCCCTAACAACTTCCACCTAGGGCAGCCTGAATGTTGCCTCATTATTATGTTTCATTATCACATTGGGATTTTAGCTTAAATTACATACTAATCTTTTTTTCCTCTTGCTCTTCCCCTCCCTCCCTCTGGTCTCTGTTTTCAGGATTATCCACGAGGATGGATACTCAGAAGATGAGTGTAAGCAGTACAGAGCTGTTGTCTACAGCAACACAATCCAGTCCATCATGGCCATCATCAAAGCTATGGCCAACCTTAAGATCGACTATGAGGAACCTACTAGAGCGGTAGGTATCTGACACTAAAGCTGACACTAAAACTTGGCAGCAAGACGGAAGTGAAAAGATGTTTCAAAAAAACACAAAGATAGGAGCATCGTTGTAGAAAGAAGATAATGCGGCAGCATGAGCCTTTGCAAAACTCGATAGACGTGCGAGCTTGAGAGCATCTCCAACCAATGTGCCTCCTTTTGGATTCATTAAAAGTATATTAGCCCAATAAACAAATATTACAGATACATTTAAAAACAGACACAAAGTAGCTTCAATGCCATATTGTTCCCATGTTAAAGGTAGTAACAAAACCTTCTGGGAACATGTTAAAGTATAGTGTAAAAGCTGCACTCAGTTCAGTGATATCATCCCTACTAATCGCCTCCACTCTGCCTCCATCCTAACCACCCATATCTATCCTTGAGGATTTGAGGCAGCAGAAATTATGCAGCTCAAGAATTTCTCTCGAGTGCACTGTGACAGTCTCTACTCGGAAATCAACTCTGGGTAGCAGATGCTTAAGATGGACTCCAGCAGGGCCATGCATTTTCTGTCCCCGCTTCTATGTGTGTGTGTGTGTGCTGTTGAAGGAAACAGTAAATCATCTCTACCCAGGGAGATAAGATGACAGAAATAAAATTCAGGCATTACTCATGAGTGGAGAAAATGACATTCCTTTTTCTACAGACCCATTGTCTCATAAATGTGATTCGTATATTCTATCCTCACGGATCATTTGAAAGATAATTTCTAATTAAACAGACAACTTTTCAACCTTTTCTTTGCCGTAGATGTTTGCTGCTGGCTGGTGCTGGCTGCTAAAATACGAATGACCCGCCCTGCTCTGCCTCTGATTTGCTTGTACTCATTGCCTTCGTTGGTTGGGTTGGTTAGGTTTAAGGCCCAGACACACCAACCCGACATGAAAGAACTAGCGGCGATGATGGCTGACTCTTGCGTCGCCTCACATCGCCTTTGTCTTGGCTGACAAGTTGCACTCGAACACACTGCTAAGACTACAGCCGACGGCCAGTTAACACGTACGCTCTGCGCCGTATTCGTCAATCAAAAAGGGAAACCGAAGACCGAGGACTGTGAATATACAACCCGTTGTTATGATACGTACATGAAATAAAGCGGCCATTTTCACACCACTCTCACTCACCACTTAGCTTCATCCCAGATGGCCATGTCGTTGTGAAAATATCTGTGTATTTGAATGATCAGATGAGATAAAGATGAAAAATGAGAAGAGCTTCCTGTGTTTCTCCTCTTGACTTTACTCAGCTTGCTTTCCTCACTTCAGTTTCTCTTCTCGTGCACTGATTCGTTTAAGCTGAACAGCCAATCAAAGTGATTTCTCTCACTGTCTATTGCCACTTTAAGTATCTTTAGTTATAGATGATAATGCAGTCTGTCAACTCCTACATCAGAGTGAACTTGAAAAGATTGTGTTTGAATTGATAAAATGCAGAGAAAAGGAGACCGCCGTCATTCCTTTTACACAGTCCAACAATTCAACTCAATGGCACATATTTCCCCTCATATTACTATGCTTGGTAGTATTAACTATTATAAAACATGCATTCTGCAATGCAGGCAATTCAATTCAGATTTGTTTGTTACCCTAATAATCCTTACTTTGTAGTTTCTGTACACCTTTGATACTTTTGTTCTCTCCAAATTTCCCTCTCCCGGATGACCTTCATTCCAGACCAGATGGATAAACATGGTTTTATGTGGAAAGAGCTTTTTGACTACCTGGTATATGTCAGGATTTGCTCTTCCAAGAGTTCTTCCAGAGTGAATTAGTTTATTTGAGTTTACACCTTCCCTTGCTGCAGAGAGCTTTGAGTATCCTGGAACATTTCACAGATTTCAATTAAAAAGACAATATTTGTCTCACAGCCAGAGGGAACGCAGTCAGCATTCAGCAATATTCAGAAATCAGCGTGTGACTGAACTGGTTTGCCTGATCACTTTATTTTACACAAGGAACAAGCTGCTTTCATTGTTTGCCAAACAGGACAATTGCTGCAAACTATTGGTAAGCAAATAGTAGTTAATACAGTGCATACCTCATACACTTGGATCATTTTTTTCATGACCTGCTGTAAACTGCTTTCACATCAGAAGTTGCAAACATTTTACTGTATTTCAGGTTAACTCGAGGCCTATTATTCGGGTAGGTGAAGGAGAGAAAGCCGTAGTATTCTGCACTCTTTTCTTCTGACGTCCGTCCATTTAAAACTGCTTGTGTTTGTCACAGGATTGTGATTACTTCCACGTGGTACACAGTAAAAAAGGCTGCTATCTTACAGTGACCTGCGGCTGAGATAGAGTGGAGGGCCAGACAATGGTTAACTAATACATGGAAGTCTGCTTTCAATAGCTAACATCAGAAGTTTATGTAAGGCCTTGTCCAGTGTCAAACACAGAGAGTCAGAGCGGTGAGTTGAAGGTGACGTAAGCTGTGGACGATGCCCTTCTCGTGCTCCTAGTGAGTATAAACAAAGTTCAGTTGCAGAACGCCTCCCTGCTCACTTATTATGGGTGTCTCAGGGTAATAATTAAGGCAAGTAAATGCTATTAATGTAAATATTAATGTACTGTCTGTCTACCATTTTTATGCGTCTGTTTTTACCAGACCACTGCGCCTTAATCGATGGAATCATTACAGTGCAAAGTTTGATGGCAGATGACTGTGTGATGGCCCAGTGCCAATTAGGCCAATGATGGATACATCATTTCTGGTCATACTATTCCTCACTCTTTGGTTTACTTTACGCTGTTTCTTCACTTCCTCTTGTGAAATCTCATTGGTCGAGAAAGGTTAAGACATGTCAAATTTGACTTCCGTACGGAGGGCATAGGTTCAAATTACATAACATGGAAAGAAAAATACTGTTTTTCTTTCCATTGTGGAACATTTTCCAGCGGTCGTGGCTCTTATCTGCAATTTCTAAGTAACAACATCAAGCTACAATTTATATTTTGGCAAGGCAGCATGCTGACGACCACTCACCATCTCTGATTTATGTCGGCCAGGCAAGTTGATGCAGAAAATGACCAGCGCAATGAATCTCTGCTCTGTTTTTGTTTAGTTTTCCTGCTGGTTACGTTCCAAAAAAGCTTCTGTCACAGTTCATCATGAATCTCAATGATGAGACCAATACTATATACATGGTATACAGTAAACAGTCCTTTCACTGCAAATCTGAACTCTCTTCTTTATAGTAATAAAATGCATTGAGGCCCATCATTACTGAGCCTTGCTAGAGATAAGCAAAATACCAGCCATGTGAAAACAAAGTCCTAAATCAAGCTCTGCATAGTCACGCTTATCAGCTCTGTCCAGTGAAGAAAAATAATGAGGGTTAATACAGTTGATATCTTTTTTAAAGAACTACTCTATCTAATGGTGCGTGTCTTTTCTCGTCAGGACGATGCTCGCCAACTGTTTGCCCTGTCAGCAGCAGCAGAGGAGCAGGGCATGCTGCCAGAAGACCTGTCCAACGTCATCCAACGGCTGTGGGCTGACGGCGGCGTCCAGAGTTGCTTCACACGGGCTCGAGAGTACCAGCTTAATGACTCAGCAGCCTAGTGAGTGCCTTAATGACATCAAATAACATCAAGGCTATTATATGGATCACTGAGTTTCAAAATGATATGTTGATTACTATGCACAGAAAACATTGGACACCAGACTTTTGCTGGTAATCACATATCAGAATGATGTATTGATAGAAGTTGGGATAAGGCAGAAAAAATATGTGTAAATTGCAGTTGATTTTAAAATAGAAATTTCTCATTATAGTTTGAGGGGCGGAGCAGGAAATGTTTCTGTAATAATTGCATGCTGTTCAACCTGCATTTAGAGCAGGGATGGGCGATACCAAACTTTTTTAATTCAATACGATACTGATCATTTCTTTTTTCAAAAATATTGGTCATTTAAAAAAAACAAAAAAGATCATTACATTCAAAGGCAAATACATACACATACCGTCCATTAATAAGCCATTTATTACAAAAGCAAATATGAGTACAATTAAATAAAAATGTTCATGCCACTTAGTGTAAAAATATAGAAACACTATGATTAAATAATAAGCCTCATTATAACTTTCAGGGTGTGTTGTTTTTCAATTTTTGAAGAGGTTACTCGTGTTGCTGTATGTGACACTTTATTGTCACAAATAGTGCATCTTGCTGTATTTTTATCTGCAGGTGACAAGTAGCACCACCACCCTACGTTTCCTCTCTGCCGTTCTTTCACGTTTGATGTGAAAGTGCGCGCCGCTGTGCGCTAGGTTCTTTGGTTTCTACAGTCATGTGACACAGGTCAGCTAAATATGTCACAGCTGTTTTGGCACAAACATTATATGAAAGTAGTGAAAACGTTTGGAAGTGATGCAGCCATCCACGTTTGTATATATTACGGCTGTCAACCGATTGCAATTAATCGCATGATTGTCCATGATCAATCGTGATTAAACACACATTTTTTATCTGTTCAAAATGTACCTTAAAGGGAGATTTGTCAAGTATTTAATACCCTTATCAACATGGGAGTGGGTAAATATGCTTGCTTAATGCAAACGTATGTATATATTTATAATTGGAAATCAATTAACAATACAAAATAATGACAAATATGATCCAGAAACCCTCACAGGTACTGCATTTAGCATACAAAATATGCTCAAATCATAACATGGCAAACTCAAGCCAAACAGGCAACAACAGCTGTCAGTGTGTCAGTGTGCTGACTTGACTATGACTTGCCCCAAACTGCATGTGATTATCATAAAGTGGGCCCATAGAACCCATTTTTATTCACATATCTTGAGGTCAGATGTCAAGGGACTCCTTTGAATATGGCCATGCCAGTTTTTCCTCGCCGAAATTTAGCACAAGTTTGGATTCCTTAGGTTTTTCTAGTTTTATATGATACCAGTATCTTCACTCTAGCTTTAAAACTGAGCCCACTACAACCTCCGGAAGATCAATTGCGTTAATGCGTTAAAGAAATTAGTGGCGTTAAAACAAATTTGTGTTAACGCGTTCTCATCCCCCTTTTCTGTTTATTTCACAAACACCATACTCTTCTCTGCTTTAGTAATTTAAAAGTTTTCTCTGCTGGATTCAGTTTTATCATTTCTCATATTGTTAAAAGGCCATTTCTCAGCATCACAGCGCTGGCTGTGGAGAAGGTACAGGTAGAGAGCAGCTGCAGTTATTAATAGTGAAGGCAAGGCATTACTGTTTTGTTTAACCAGTAGCTTTCACTTTTAAAACCAGTCGCGTCTCTAATCTGCAACAACACAGCGACCTCAGCCTCTCTCCACAGGTCTTAATCACCCTAATGACCCTCATATCTGAGCACTCAGTGTTTTGGCCGCGTTGTTATCATGTACCAGTATAATAACAGGGAGAGCACGGGGTTATTGTGAGAGGCTGCTGGTACGAGGTGAGAGGTGGCTATCACTCTGACCCTCTGGGACGAACTGCTGCTCTGAAATGGAGATCCAGTGAAAACACAGAGCCTTTAGCTGCGTTCACCACCAGCTGCAGCAGGCATTAACTGCACTGATTTCTGTTTAATACACAAGGCCTTTGATAATACTATGGCACCGTCCAGAATGTGCCGTCAAATATCAGGGGAGTGTTAAGTCTTTCACAAATGATTGCTTTGCAGTCACTCTGCAGGCTGTATTTAACTTCCAGGGGGAGTGATATTGTTCTCTGTTTGTGTTGGCCGCTATAATCATAACTTCACCATCTCTGCTTCACTGCTCTCGTTAACGCCGAAGGGACCTGGAAGCATACCGCTAACGGGGCCTCACATTTAGTAGGTGGGAGAGGGGACAATGTACGATGTTTCATCGTGGCTTTGCAGAGCGCCGAGAGAGTCGGTTGCTATAAGAGAGGACTAATGAGTCTGGCACTAGACCATGATCCATGTCTGAGCACCTGCTGAGAGCCAGAGAAGGGAAGGGAAGGATAAAGAGAGAGAGGGATGGTTCAGAGACCTCTCTCTTCTCTCTCACTGGTTTGATAGAAGGGGCCATGTACTGAACAGTCTGAAAATAATGGATCCAGCTGCCATTATTTCAGGAAACGAGACCTTTTCACACGTCTGGGTGTACAAAAATGAAATGGTCTCTCCTCTCCTTACAGTGTAATTGTTCTGTGTGCAGCAATATGAAGTCTATTATGGTCCCACACTAGATCTCTGATAATTGTTTACTCCAGTGACAGAATAAACATGGTGAAGCGGTTATAATCTCTTGTAAAACTTTATAGAACAACCATTATTTTGCCATCGATGATTCTCTGTCACACTGCTTTCCTTATTAGAGTGTAAGCCGACCAAATTCAATTAATCTTCAAGGCTTATCAAGCGGTGTTACAATATCTGATGTGTGGACTACAAAAGCAGCCTAAAGCTCTCTCTGTGGGGAGCAGGATAATGATTAAACTGTCAGACACGTGGCATGAAGTAGTGGTGGTGCAGAGGCTCTAATATCTACACCCGGGCTGTGGCTTGTATGGGATTACATCCAGCACCAACACTTTGTTATACAACAACTCTTTTTTAATGCGGCTGAATATTATATGTTTGGCCTTTTGTGTGTCTCCCATGATAACATCTTATGTGTAAAAGTTGGTTGTGGGCTTGTATTTATTGCTTTTATCAGGCTTTAGGCATGCTGGCCTGAAGTCAGATTACTTTATTTGGCCATTTTTGCACGCACGCACACACACACACACACACACACACACATGCTCACACATACTGTTTCTTCTAAATAGATTCAAAACAATACAAAATATGGAGACAATATTGTCAAACAAAACAGAATGTCAACATATTACAATGAAGGGCAGATGCCTTCCTTCCAGCTAAGAAAAAATGGAAAAATAGGAGTTTGATAGTAATATTCCAACATTGAATTGGATGTAGGGCTGCAGAATTAATCAATATTTTATCAAAATCGCAATATGGCCTATTGCAATTTTTCAAATTGCAGGAGGCACAATATTTGTTAAAGGCGAAATATGTGTCAAAACATAATTTTAAATTAAATATTGTGGTGCTGCAGAGATGTCCTGGCCTACACATCAGACTTAAGAAAACATCTTTGTTTGGTACAGATTCCTGCATAAATCACACCATAATCATTTTAATATGTTTTTCAATGGAAATGAGAATATCTATGTAAATATTATCATTCCCTCTAATATCGTAAATCATATCGCAATTGCCGTATTGTTCAAAATTATCGCAATTAGACATCTCTTCAAAATCGTCCAGGCCTAATTGGATGCCGTGCCGTGGCTGTCGTTGTATATCAGACGGTTTAAACAAAAGTCACTGTGTTTTGTGCGTGTGCATGTGAAAAGACTAGCATGTGTTTACGTCGGTGACCATACAACAGGATTTTGTGATTGTTGACAAAGGTCACTAAGAAAATGTAATCAGAAAACACTACAGCTACCAGAGCTATTTCTTACCATGCTTTACCTATTTTGCTGACCTTGCACAACTTGCAGTTGATGCTTTCTCCGTGGCTGAAATAGTGCAGTATGTGATGTTCATCTTTACAATCTCTGTATTTAATAGCATGGTTGGTTTTCAAGGACAATATACTATACCCTCCAACTAGATTTTGGGTGGAGCTGTGTCATATCTCTTAAAGCAGTTGATAACATTGATAACATTCAGCCACTAGATCTTGCATTCTTCCTCCCACGTTCCATTGCATTTACTTCACAACAAGTCGTTGCCAGTTTGTTGCACAACCTGCATATTTTATGGTCGAGTGAAGTGACTCAGATAGTCATATCAAGTAATGAATCTTTCGTGGTAGGTACACAGTGTATCCCTGCTTATTTTTCAGTCGGCATTGTGTATACCCACTTCCCCATACCCCTCTGATTCGCATCTTTGTTATATATTGTTTGAGGGAACTCTGACGTTAGGTAGCTGGACGCAACCGTCACTAATGCTAACGTAGCTCCTCGGGGATTGAAGCTGTTATTTTTCTCATTTTGACAATCTAGCCAGCGACAACACATTAGTTAAGGTTGTAAGGACTATGGCTGTTGGTAGTTGTTGTTGGTTTTGTTTAAATTTACCAAATTGTAATTTTATGGATTATTGTTGTTCGGTCGATTAAGCTAAGAGGTAATATTTGCTAACGTCAGTGACGACACAGGGACCCCATGGGATACCAACGTCGTTATACTCTTCCGCAGATATAAACAAAAAATTCATTTTGGACCGTCAACATTTTTGAAATCATTAATTCACAATCATATTTTTTTTAAGGAAAGGCCATATTTTTATTCGGCACCTTTCTAAAAGCTCTGTGGATGTTTTTTTTTTTTTAATGATTCATCTACATAAAAATTGTATCAATTAGACCTTTAAGGCATTCAGAATGAATACAAAGTTTCAGAAAATGTTTCCTTATCTTATACACAAATGCATTGAATAAAAATGTACATTTTATGGAATGATTATTCATGACTCCTTAAAAAAAGGTTATAAGTGAGGTGAAACAGGGTGACTGTATGAACTGTTATGAAGGTAAAGCAGCAGCCTTGTGTTGTTCTGTGACAGCACATCAACTCATGACTGTAAATATGAACCTGACTGTGCTGCGAGGACACAGTGCTGTTAGAGGGCCAGCATGAGGCACTTCTCATGTCTGCGTGAAGGAACAGACAAGACTTTTTAACCCGAAACAACCCTTACACCTCACCTCAACACAACAACTTAAGATCCCTTCCTCTCCGTGAGGTTCCGGGACACACGGTGCTTTTTATTTAATCCATCTTGTTTGTGTCCGTGTTCCCATCAGCTACCTGAATGACATGGAGAGGATAGGCAAGCCAGATTACATCCCCACACAGCAAGACGTGCTGCGGACCCGAGTGAAGACCACCGGCATCGTGGAGACGCATTTCACCTTCAAGGACCTGCACTTCAAGTAAGATCCCCCTTTTACAGTTTTTCACTCAACTGCTCATTTTGTGAAACACTGTTAAAGGTGCAAATCAGTTTATATTGTGCAGCTCAACATTTCATGTCACCTGCAAACGGCCATACCTTACTAATTTATAGGGATGCACAGATACCGGATCGGATATCGGGCCGATACTGACTCAAATAGCTGGATCGGGTATCGGTGACATTGGGGCCGATCTAATTCCTGTTAAAGTTTTGACCAATTTGCTGCTGCATTAAAAAAGGTTTACACTTTGGTACTTCCTATTCATTTTTAAGATTTTGTACCAAGTTGTTGGAGGATTTATTTTTTAAATAATAAATAACAATTAAGTAAATTTATATCTATCTATATATTTATTTGTTACATTTTGATAATCACATGTAGTTTTGGGGAAGTCATAGTCATGTCATCATGATTTGAGCATATTTCTTTATACTAAATGCAGTACCTGTGAGGGTTTCTGGACAATATTTGTCATTGTTTTGGGTTGTTAATTGATTTCCAATAATAAATATATACATACATTTACATAAAGCAGCATATTTGCCCTCTCCCATGTTGATAAGAGCATTAAATACTTGACAAATCTCCCTTTACGGTACATTTTGAACAAATAAAAAAATGCGATTAATTTGCGATTGATCACGATTAAATATTTTAATCGATTGACAGCCCTACTAATTACTAGTCAAAATATCTCATAACACTTAATACTGTATAAGACACAATCACCTAACAAGTAACATTTCAGTGACTTGTTTTTAGACAATGCATCTTGAATATCTTAAGTGACAAAATACTACTTTTGAGCATCACAGGCTTATTATGACACACAGCTCTTCCTAATACATATACTAGTGAAATATAGCTCAAAATTAGTTTTTTCAGCTAATTTCAAGATCTCTTTTTATCTTGAAAGGCCTAATTACATCTTATTTCAAGTAATCTTACCAAGACACTTATTATTTTTTACTTATTACAAGCGAAAACACCTTGTAATCATTTTTTAAACTTATTTTTAGAGTGGCTTTGGCGCTATTTCACACAGCAAAGGACATATACTGTATTTAATAATCATCATCTAATAACTAAACTGATCAGAGAGGGTGAGATGCCTTCAGGACTCAGCAGGTTACAGCAATTATTTGATTTGGCTCAAACTCGCCACCTGAAGTATATCAACACATTTCTGTTTGAATAGTTCTGACGGTTGCCTGAGATATTTATGCAGTAATAATACAAGTCATTAAAAAAGCAGTGAAACCCATTTTGATCTCCCAGACGTTCTCAATGCATCACCGTGTTATTATTTGAAGATAACGGTACTCAGATTTGAAACTTTATGAGAAAGCAATCAAAAATGCATATCTTGTGAAAATATCAACTGCAGTTGACAATAATGATCGCCAATGACCGTCGGAGTTTGCAGACTGAGGAAAATGACTCTGTGTGTTCGCTTATGAGTCATGCATTTATGTTTGTACTAAGAGTGTTCTGTGTGTTTGCCAGCACACAATGCTTCCCCTTTTTGGAAAGTCAATAAAGTTTACAGAAAGGAAAACATTTGTTTTCCGATTTGTGAAGTTGCGGTCTCATTTTAGAGTTTAAGATGTCTTTAACCCAAACAGATTGTCCCACTCAGTACGGTTACAGTGGGATCGCTCACACAGAGAAACAGAAGAGGGGAAAACCTCCAGTGAAGAACAAACACATAAATATGTGTGACACATAAACAGATTTTTCCATCCCACACAAAAACAATATGCATATGTGTGGTGTTTTTGTAACTGAGTGGTTATCACAGCAGGATTACGCATATTCATTATGAAAAAATGTATTATGGAATACAAACTTATTATTACCCCTTTAGTTTGTTTCTTTGAATGCCAGTTTTCAGACATGCTTCTCAGAAGTTGTCTTGTTTTTACAATGTAAATGTTTTGTCATTGCTTATATACATATATTCCCCATTGAGATAATGAAATCTGGAGTCAGCCCTCAGACCACACACAAACACGTAGTCTTTTATATCTGATGGAGACGTTAGTCACTACTAAGGCTTTAGAAACAACAGAGGAAATTGTTTGTGAGACAGACTTCACTTCGGCTGCTTTAACTAGACAGTGGAAATGAAAAGGTGTTTGTGCTTCTGTGCCTGCGGTGTGTCCGCATGTAATAAGCTTCATATTTATGTCTTGATTTATTTTATTTCTCTTTGGAAGACATAAACCAAATCCATCTAGCACATGTTTACCTCCAGCACCTCCTCAATGCTGCACTGCCGTGATATATTTAGCCTATGTAAGCAGCGCTGGAGATGAGGTAAACAGTCTAAAGTGTGTCACTGTTATAATGAGCTCTGCTTGCTCAGCGTAAAGCTGGCCGTCCATGGGAGTCAAAGTTGCGCTGTAATGAACCAAATTCTGCCAAGTGAAAACTGCTTAGCAGGAAGAATAAGAGTCTCTCTGCGATGCTACAAATAGCTTCACTCTACCTTTAGCTAAAAAGCTTCAGGATGGCACCGTCCAGACATCCAGCATCCTCCCTTCATCCATCTAGGTACCCTCCATCTTCATGAATAAGTCATATAGGAGCTTAGTGAGAAACCTGCCGCTGCCATGCCTCAACCTGCCTTAAGGCCGCCTGTTGCCACAGCAACTGCACTGAACCAAAATGCCAACAAATGCCAGGAAAAATGACAAGGCCTGTGCAGCGAAACACCCTGCCCCGAAAAGAGGAAGAGGCAGACATGTATTCACCGTACAGAGGGAGAGAGCACTCACGTTTCCAGAGGGAGACCTTGAAGCTGCTGTCTGTCTGTCTGTCAGCATGAAAAAGTGTTGTTTCTCCTGCGCTCCTCAATCCCATCCGCTCTCCCATAAAAATGGCATGTTTATACTGTGTGTGTCTGCGCAGGATGTTTGATGTTGGAGGCCAGCGGTCGGAGAGGAAGAAGTGGATCCACTGCTTCGAGGGAGTCACGGCTATCATCTTCTGTGTAGCCATGAGCGCTTACGACCTGGTCCTGGCTGAGGATGAGGAGATGGTGAGTTAAGCTTACACTCCTTTCATTTAAAAAAAAAGAAAAAAGGCTTTGCATGCGTTTTGCAGTAGAGCCCATTCCCAGGATAATTTAAATGGGGAGGAGAGGTTGGAGTTCCAGTGAACTCATTTCCTTTATGTGCCCTAGTTGTGCTCTCTAATAATCTCTTCATCTCCACATTTTGTGCCCGTCCCTCCCAGAATCGGATGCACGAGAGCATGAAGCTGTTTGACTCCATCTGCAACAACAAGTGGTTCACAGAGACGTCCATCATCCTGTTCCTCAACAAGAAGGACCTGTTCGAGGAGAAGATCGCCCACAGCCCTCTGACCATCTGCTTCCCTGAGTACACCGGTACAGTCTAAACGTCTCCATACAACCACAGGACAGGGACAACTCATTGACAAAACTATGTTTTTTAAAACAAGTCAAATATTCTGTCAATAGGGTGTGATACTTCCATTTGTTCTTCTTTGTTCCTGTAACAGACTCATAAAACAAGGCCAAATCCAGCCCCAGTTTGTGCCTCTTATGTATTACCATCACATTGAAGATAAGCATCTGTTTCTCTGAAAAATATTTACCCAGCAATCTTTGATAAACACACAAGCTTGTTTCACAACTCTTAAAGGAACAGTGTGTAACATTTGGGGGATCTATTAGAAGAAATTGAATATAATATTCATAACTACGTTTTCATTAGTGTATAATCACCTAGTATACAATGAGCCCATCATATCTACATAGGGAGCGGGTCCTCTTCAGGGAGTACGCCATGTTGCTCTGCCATGTTTCTACAGTAGCCCAGAACGAACAAACCAAACACTGGCTCTAGAGAGAGCCTTTCACATTTTTTCGTTACCTGAAGGCCACCGTAGTTCTCCGGCATGCTTGTGAAATTGCGGTAACGTGAGCCGCAGAGTGCAAAACCATGGTACCGCCAAGGTAGTAGTGTTATTATGGTAAGGATGGTCTCTGAGCGAGGTGAACGGCGTTACCGCGGTTTTGCACTCAGCAGCTCACGTTACTGCAGTCTTGGAAAGGGAGGAGTAAGCGGAGGGGTACTCAGTTGGTTGTAATCTGCAACCACACCACTAGATGTCACCAAATCTTACACACTGTACCTTTCTGTTCTGAAAGTATTTCCAAAATTTTTAAAGACACTTCTAACCATCTGAATGAAAACATATTGTTCACTGCATGATGAAAAGATTTTGATTTACCCATTTCTTTATTTGCAACTATATTTACTAATCAAGGTTTCCTGAAATTACCTTTCCTCTTTTTGTACAACACAAGAAAAATATCAACCCATTTTTTTGTATGAAAATGTAAAATAATTCGGAAATAACATCAATATAGACAAATATAACCGATGGTAAAATGTTTAAGAGTGTAAATTGAGCAAAGACGTGTCGTTTTGAGCTCCAGTCTTTGTTTAGATTAGGAAACTAGCTGGACAAAGTTATATTTTTGCATTCAGATGGTTAGAAGGGTCTTTAAAGATTCTGGAAATATCTCTAGATCAGCAGTATGTGTTGTTAAACATAACTTGGTAGTTCATCAGAGAAACAAATCTATTATCTACGTGACTCAAATGTAATGGTGATACAAGAGAGGCACAAACTGAGAAGCTCGGCAAAATCAGGCATAATGAATCCAACATTATGAAACCGTCTGATCGCGTCAGCAGACTGAAGCTCTCCTAACACTCTCCGTCCCTCAGGCCCTAACAAGTACGAGGAGGCACAGGCTTACATCCAGACCAAATTCGAGGACCTGAACAAGAAGAAGGACACCAAGGAAATCTACACCCACTTCACCTGCGCCACCGACACCAAGAACGTGCAGTTCGTGTTCGACGCCGTCACTGACGTCATCATCAAGAACAACCTGAAGGACTGTGGCCTCTTCTAAAAAACACGTCTGAGAAAGAGTCAAGGTGAGTTCAGAGATTCGGCGCTCTAACGGGTCACACAACATGAAACCTGTGTGAAACCACTGATTGTGTGTTCTTGTGCTTTATCAGATTACTTGAAGAGTTGTGATGACCATAAAGAAAGGGGGAATATACACACATCATGAATGACTGCACTGGCCAACCACGATTTCTGCTTTGATCTGCTTTTTATAAAGACACCTAAGAGACTGAAAACCCGACGGGCCTCGCAGAATTTCAACGAATGCTGATCCAGCCGCTCGTATCGTTAACTCTTTGGGCTATGACCACAAAAATCAACATTTATTATTGTATTTTTGTTCTTCTTTTTTTTTTTTTTTTCTTTATTTTCAATTACTAGAGGAGGCAAAGGAAAACTTTTTTATATAAATGCATTCATTTTACTTTTAGAAATTCTGATGTGCAAATTATTAAACTTTTAATCACATGAAGCTTATTTTTTAAGAGATGAAGCACAGGCATGGACATAAAATATGATTGATAAAGGAAAGTGCTTTTTTTTATTAATAATGTTTACATAAGTTCATCATTCATAGCCAAACCGTATATTGTTCTGCATGACTCAACATCGCAAATATTAGCTCTGTAATCTGCACAAATTATCTAACATTCCTACAAAATGAAAATAAAAAATATCAAAACGTTGAAAAGAAAAAAAAAAAAAAAAAGCTTCACATGCAGTGGGAAATTATGGCGAAATTCTAACTGATATTTAAAGTATGTGTACCTAACATCCTATCACTTTTTATAGTACCATTTCCATGTCTGTTGCAGTATGTTTGTGCCTTGACTTCTGTTTACAACCAATTCCTAGATATGCTTTCAGTACTGTTTGACCTACTGTGCGTCTATATTTTTCTTGCATTCTTCTGCCTAGCACCTATGAATATATAGTGATTATTAATGAGAGACGAAAATCTAATTCAGAAAAAGGTTAGTGTTTTTGGTAAATATTAAAATGCTTTGAAAGTCCTATATGATTTAATTTAAATAAAAGTAGAGATCACCTGACTCTTGCACGCTGTTTTTCCTCTCTGTTTTGTTACTTTTATGTTTTATTGCATAAAAGTAAAGTGGACTTCACACACATTTGTACAGTTCTTACACAAGAGGATTCGATTGCAAACATAAATACTATGGCAGTACCTGGGGTTTAGAATAATTATTACTTTCCACAAAAGCGAGACTTTGTAACCTAGCTGAACAGCAGCTATTGTGGCCACGAGTGACAAATAAGGTATAGTGGTAAATGCTAAAATATAGTGGAATAGTAGCATAATTATAGTACAGTCAGAGAAGTCAGTGAAATTACTCAATAATGCAAAGCAATTTATGTCTAAAGTTAGCTAACATCAGACATCATAAGCTACTAGTCATACCAGACCAAGTATGGCTTAAGCAGCAAAACCCCTGGGTGTATGAAATTGAGCAAAGGTGTGTTTTCTAGGGCTGCAACTAACGATTATATTCATCGCTGATTAATCTGTTGATTATTTTCTTGATTAATTGATGTTTGGTCTATAAAATGTCAGAAAATGGTGAAAAATGTCGATCAGTGTTTCTCAAAGCCCAAGATGACGTCCTCAAATGTCTTCTTTTGTTCACAACTCAAAGATATTAAGTTTACTGTCATAGAGGAGTAAAGAAACCAGAAAATATTTACATTTAAGAAGCTGGAATCAGAGAATTTTTCCTTTTTTTTTCTTAAAAAAAATTACTCAAATCGGTTATTAAAATAGTTATTAATTTAAAAGTTGACAACTAATCGATTAATCAGCTCTAGTGTTTTCATTTCTAAGAGGAAGAATGTGTGATTTCTTCTTGAATAAATTACATAACCTCGCTTCAAGCAATCGTTTTTGATATGCCTAACTTTTTTTATTTTTAAATGTGTACATACATATTTGGTATAATGATTAAGTTTTATGCAGACGACACACAGGGAGATCTAACCACAACTTCCTACTGGAGACGTGTCTTTAAACTGGCTGACAGCACCATCTAGTGGATGGTTGAAGTACATGCCATAGAGAGAGGAGCAGATTTTTGTTTTTAATTCACAGTATTTACAAATCCTCATTTGACAGATGCAAATTTACAATATGCTTCAACCTGTGTTCTGTCTGGATTCTGCAGCATATAAAGTGGGTGCGAGGCCGTTCATGGTGTTAATCCATGTCACACAGATAAGAGGGCTAATTAATGATGCTCATATTAGCTTAATGACAGGCTCCCGGTGCTCCGACCCTCCTCTACACTCATCCTGCCAGTCTTCTCCAGATGCCCTCCAGAATAGTAATACTCATTTTGAGACAGATTAAGAACAAGCGAACTAGAGCTGCAGAGGCACATGGCAGGGAAACTGGCAGCATTACTAACTTTATATACATTCATACAGTGTGAAGGTGTAAAAGGGTTGACTTTCTCCCTTTTCACTGGGCACTGTTCCCCAAAATTAACAGTGTTTTTGTGTCGGCTTAATTGTTGATTTCAGTCCAATGTTTCAGGTTATTTGATACAAAGTCAAGTAGTGTGTATAAATGGCAAAAGCTTGTTTAGTTTGTTTTATGGGTTAATAGGATTTAGTTGTCCTGTCTGGGATGGCGGGGTGGATCAGCTGCTCAGCAGGTCAATCAAGGAAAGTGCAAACAGATTTGCCTCATTATGTCCTCTCAGCAGGGCGGAGCTGGACTCTGTTAAGATGTAGGATGATGTAGGTGAGATAGTTCAGCAGTAAATGACTATAATGTTTGGTGAGCTCATTGGTGTGTCTGATTGCCCCTACAGATAGATTGAGATATCAGCAGTAACTTAGAGTTCTTGTATTAATGGTCTGTTCATTATTCTGTGTGAATTTGGATGCTTGCTAAGTTTACGTCCCCCTATACTTACCTGGTCAGGTGGTAGGTTCCAGTTGGCTGAGGAGATAAAATCCCATTCACTGGAGTAAGAGGAGGAAAAGGGAGTTGGCATCTTGTTGTGAGGCTGCAGCTTTCTTTTGTTTGGTGTTCTTTTTACTCAGTTTAAATGTAGTTTTGTTGAATTCCCCGAGTTTAATTTTTGCCCTTTGTTTCAGTGAACTTTTTGTTATTAAATGCCACTTTTTTTTGCACTACTCCTGCTCATCAACCTGGTTCTTCAACATCCCTTTTAAAAGTAATCCAGTGCAAAACCACCTCATCTATCCTTGAGGACTGAGGACAATATGATGTTAACGATCGCTGGAGCTCGGAGGCTCTCTGGAGCGTGGGCTGTAACGTCTGCAAGCAAAAGTAAAATTCTGTTGAATACAAAATCATTAATAGAAAAAAAAGTGCAAGCACTGAGGGTCGATGAGGTTCCCTAGTGGTTAAGACACATAGCATATGCAGTGACTGGTCTGATTCCAGACAGGGACCTTTTCTGTGTATCATACCCCCATTGCTCTCTTTTGTCTTTTCCTGTCGCCTCGCTACTGTCTACCTTTGAATAAAAGCAAATATGCACATAAAATACACACACAAATAAGGCTGAAACCTGTATGTAGGGACAAGTTTGTGAACCTGGGGGAAAAAAAACTCTAACTCAGAGGAAGCCTGATGAGTGAAGAAACAAATGTTAAACACTTCTGCATGTATATACTGTAAAAGAAAACTATTATTATATATAGGATATTATGTGGATGGATATCAAGGCGCTCTACCAGAGTTGTGGTTGTGATTCAAAAATAACAGATGGCCCATGCAGAATCAATATACTTGACAGAAGCTTAAATGTTATGCCAGCATTAGTAGCATACATGCTGTTAATATACATATCTATAAAGAGATTTATGAGACTTGTGACATTCAGTCTTGTAATTTCACCAGTAGGTTTGCAGTTTGTTGGGTGCATGTGTATTGACTTGCCCTTATAAAGATATTAGTGACAGAGGTCTACTGTACATTTTTTTATGTTGCAGTAAAAACCAGCTGAAGATGGTGTCAGTTATTCTTAATTATACAAGTTAACTGAAAGCTGTTATCTTGCTTTAATATGCAGGTACGGTTTAGGTGAGGTTCGCTCCGAAACTCTGCACATTTTTCAGAGGTTTTTAATCACGGGTGCTTTTTCAGCCAGTTCAATATAACTCACCACTGGTATGTGCTGGTATGCTTCAACTGGAATCTGTCTCCCAGTGAGTCAAGCTGTGAGTCACTGTGTTACTGTTACGCTCATGTTACCAAGACACATTTCTGCTCATTTCAACTTCAACTGGGCTTACAGGCAGGCATTAACACACACAGGTCACAGGAATACACTGATCACAATCAATAGTCAGGGACATAAAGGCAATATGATGTATACAGTATTTATTTTAAAAATAACTGATAATAATAAAAAAACAGCAGTAGATCAAGCCAAAAATAGAAACACTACTACCCATCCTGTACAAAAAAAGTGTGTGCAGTGCTTTCTCTAGAGGGCACTGCAGCTCTACATGTAAGAGACTCGACCAGTCCCACTCTGTCATCATCCAGCCTCTCAGAGGAACAACACACACACACATGTGGCTTAAAACCAGTATAACATTTCAGTTTTTGCACACCCAAGGGTAAAAGAAAATGTTCTGTTGTGTTCAAATTGGTAAATCTTTCAAAGTAAAGGTACATTTTTTAAAGGCAAGTTTATTTGTTGACGTATCAACTTAAAGGGGAACTACACCCATTTTCAAAATTCATACATGTTATTCCTATGGTCTAAGACAGTCCAAAAAATATTAGTAAACATGAACAACTCTCTCCCAAATCCAAAAACTAGAGTGCTAAAACTCAAACTTGTGATGTCACAGGGTATAAAGTGTGGAGCTGCTCCATAGACAATGAATGGGTAGAGATGTTGTAGATGACACGTTCTGAGTATATGGGAACATTTTCACATTGTTTCACAACTGACAACACTACAATAGCATAAAGCTCATTTGGGTATAAAAAATAATATTATTATGTGGGTCCACAAAATCAGTCTCCCTTTCATCGTCTATGGAGCAGCTCCAGATTTTATACCCTATGACATCACAAGTTTGAGACTTACTTCTCCGGTTTCTGGCTCTGAGAGAGAGGAGCTCATGTTCACAAATATTGATTGATGGAAATAATAATAACATACTGGAATTGCTAATTTAGGTGGTGTTCCCCTTTAAGCCATCTTTGAAGCAGACATGTTTACATGAATTAGTTGTGCATTCAATCTATAAACCATGGCTGCAATAATATCTGTGAAAATGAATGATTCTCACCCAAAGCCAGAAATGAGAGACTCGGAGAACGACAGTGATGTCCAAACGTAAAATCTGTTGCTTGAAAAACGTCATCTTGATAATGTTGGACCTACACGGAGCTGTAAGCCTGAACACAACCGAACAAAAGACTGATTATCTGAAGGGCTTTAATGGCCATCAACACTGCAATATTTACGAATGTAATGTCGAGAGAAAACTGATGACAAAACGTGAGCATGATTATAAAATCCAGTGTTACAAAGAAGGAGAGTGATCTATTCATCCGCGACCTTAATGGGCACGGGTTGTGTTCAAGTACCGACTCATATAATAATGATATCCATTAGGCAGAGGTGCTCAGAATAAAGGTAAAGGCCTGTGTAGAAAATTGAAATAATCACAATTCCATTAGCAGCCCTGTGTAATTACTTAATGCATAGTGTAGAGTGTATGGGCTGGTGGCTTTTAGAGTGGAGGCGGCATCATCCTTAATGTTGTTTTTTCATTTTTTAGAAACATAATGTTGGTATAAGTGAAAGCCTGAGTTCTCAGGAGCCTGCACTCTGCCAAATGACTATTTCCAATCTCTAATATTAGTCTGTACTGTAGCTTATACTATATATACTGTATGTATTGACGCTGCATGTGCAAACATGTAGAAGGATTAGACAGAGAGCTTAATAGGGAAATGTCAAATTACATTTTGTTTGTATGAAAGTGCTTAAAATCTCCCTGAAAGAGTCAAATGAGGACAGAGTGTGATATGTGTTGGGGTCAAGTTGGTAAAGCAGGTTGGGACATGCCGCAAGTACCTGGATGCTAATGTTGGACCTGCTGTGGAGACAAATCTGCACTTGAACAGGCGGCCATCAGATCTGGATTTACCCCCAACAGTAATGAACAGATGCATTCCTCTCAGCCCGCCACATTTACATAAACAGCCATTAACTGAATAGTGTGGACGGTCGAGTGCCAAACGACTGTCGGCTCTATGCCCAATTAGAGGGCAGATTATCACATTTACATTTAGGTACTCTGTTTACACTCTGATTCAGTGATTTACAATGAGCCGCCAGCAGGACGAGCTGCTATTGATGTGCTAAAATTACAAGCAGCCAAAACAAGAGTGCTGTGTTGTTGTTTTTTGCAATGTGACTTTAAAACGATCATACAAAAGAAAAAGAAGTGATAAGAAATTAAAAACATATCTTGCCTACATTTTCACAAAGTTTAATTACACACAAATGCGTCATAATTGAGCTGAAACAATTAATCGAAAATTGATAAATTGCTGAAGAAGAAACGCCACAAATCAACTGATTCCAGCTTCTCACATGTGAATATTTGATGATTTTCTAAGTATTCGATGATAGTAAACAGAATAAATTTGGATTGTTGGAAAATTTTTGTTTGCAAGTTGTCTACAAACCTTTCTGTCATTTTGTGGACCTAATGCTTGATGGAGGAAGTAACTGGCACATTTACCATGAAGATAGATCATAATGCAATAAATTAAGTCATGGACAAAGACACTGACAAACATGTCACATGTGAAAAGCCCTATTTCAAATGTGAGTTGAATATTTTTACATGTGATTGGCTTTTTTCACAGATAAATGAAAATTTTCACACATGAAATTAAATTTTCGAATGAGAATTACTTACATTCATATCTGATTCATACGTGGAAACATAACATGAAATCATGGGAAATTTGCTTATTCACATGCCATTTCCACATGCGACTGGCCATTTTCACTTGAACTAAAACATATGAAAATATAATAAAGTCACATGAAGTTTTCACGTTACTTTTTCATAAGGGACAATTACAAAGATTTAAGCTTCAAGACAATCTCAAAGGGACAACAGAAATGAATTTCATGATCTTTATCTGAGATATTTCACCCAACTCAACAAAATACAGGAAGTGAAATGTGACATTTATTAAAAAAAAAATGTCTACAAGCAGTGTTGGAATTTAACCAAGTACATTTACTCAAGTACTGTACTTCAGTACTATTTTGAGGGACTTGTACTTGACTTGAGTTTTTCCATTTTCTTTATACTTCTACTCCACTACATCTCAGAGGGAAATATTGTACCTTTTACTCCACTACATTTATTTGACACTTTAGCTACTAGTTACTTTTTACATAAAAAACATATGATATATTTTGTGATATGATGCAGTAATGTACTAATAATCTACTCAGTAGTAAATAAAGTATCTAAATTGACTCCAAATTGAAGAATTACAACATTAAAATGTATGTGTTGGTGATAAATACAGAATAATGTTATATTCTATAAGAATATAACACTAAAAGGAGCCATTCTACATAATGAGTACTCTTACTTCTGATACTTCAAGTACATTTTGCTGATAATACTTCTGTACTTTTACTTCAGTAACCTTCTGATTCCAGGACTTTTACTTGTAATGGAGTATTTTTAGACTGTGGTATTTGTACTTTTAGCAGCAGTGGGTAGAATTGGAGCAAATATGATTTAAAAAAAGTTATTTTTATAAATATATATATCTGGACAGTAGTGCATGAGTCTTCAAGATTTCACAGACTGGAGGAAAACAACCAATCAGAGCCGAGCAGGAGTCTGCTGTCTCTGAGCAGCTGTCAATCACTCACCAACTCCGATCAAACGGTCAAACTAGGCAGCGCTGATCAAATATGAATCAATAATTCTGTTACTGTAATGCCTATTTCTCTCCTAAAATGTTTTCAGAAACATCTTGTAGTGTACTGTTTAGCTGTAAAATGAGAAAGTTTGTGTCCATGTTGCCAGCCATGTTGAGATCTGTTGAGGAAACACCAAGCACCACCCACCAGCCGGAGCAAAGTTTCTCATTTTATAGCTAAACAGTACACTACAAGATGTTTTTCCCGTCATGGGCTGGATTTTTTTTACATGAATTACAATATGCTGAAAGGGT
>CAKAKR010012268.1:15433-55300 GCA_916700685.1 Adelosebastes latens | reverse complement strand
ACACACACACACACACACACACACACACACACACACACACACACACACACACACACACACACACACACACACACACACACACACACACACGAATAAGGGCATGAGCATGTGCATAAGCAAGCCTCAGGTATTTAGTGTATCTGAAAAGGTCAGTCCCACTCATTCACTCTCTTTACTGACCAGTGGGAGTGTGCGATAAAAGCTTTCATGATGTCCTGCCATGCAGGAGGAAGAGTGTGTGTTGGTTTTTGATTATGGCTGTTGTGTGTATGTGTGTGTGGCATTCAGGGTCCTTTCATTGGAACAAGATTTTGGAAAGAGACAAGTCAGGACAAAGTCAACACAAGCACAGTTATGCTAATAGAGATTTGGACCTTTCATAAGCCGCATCTTTCTTGTAAATACACTTTTTCGCTTTCTTGCTGAGAGTTAGATGAGAAGGGTCATACGGCTCAAATAGTGGTTTAGTTACCTCAATGGCAGAGAGTACCAGGCTTTTATTTGGAACCAGTTCATATTAGAGAGTTTTATTCCTAGTTTCCCCTGTTCAGTATTCACTGTCATGTTGCATTTCCACAACACTAATTCCATCAGCACAACAGAGTCATGTCATACTCACCACTCTGCTGACCTCAGTTTCTTTTCTCTAACAGAAATACATTCTTTATTCATGAATGAATTCCAGTCCTTTCGCTTTCCGTTTCTCCTGATCAATTTTGAGCTACCATGAATGCAGCTCCTCACTTCCAGCAGATTTTTTTTTCCAGTCTGCCTTTTATTAGTAGGCTTTTAGTGTGAAATATTTCACAGGAAGTGATAAGGAAAAGAGGGAATATGGCGGGTATGGCGTCGGAGCAAGATTCGGAGAGCGGAATAGGAAATGAGGACACAAGCGGAAGACAACTGAGTAGAAGCGCTGCTGGGTCTTTGTGGTAATCACATACAGGTGCTCTTTGGATCCTTCAGGTGTACTGTGCTTATTCAATCTTGTGAAGGGCTCATTGCATGGGTAGAAAATGATCTAAGAAAAGTACGAAATGCTATTTTTGAAGGAGACTGGCATTTTGTACTTTTTTGAGATTATATACCAACTATGCAATGAGCCCTTCACAATAATGAATGAGGACACGAGAGAATTTGGCAATAAAAGAGTTATAACTGTAGTGATTCCAGTCAGTCAGTTAGAAAGAAGAGGCGTATTGTGTTGGAATGATTGCTGACAAGATTTTCAAGGAGCTACATGTGGTTGGAAAGTTTGTTGAAGGGAAAATTGTAGTTGTACGTTTGGTCAGGATTGCAAGAATTGGAAGGGTGATCATTGAGTGTGTGTTGAAGCAACACAGGGATAGAGCCCAGCATTGACAAGAGAGGGGTTTTGGCATTTATTGCAATGCTGATAAATTGTGCTCTGGAAATTCAAGGAGAGTTGGAAAAGGATTAAGATGATGCTGGATGCTGCCAGGAGACATTTGTACGCTGTTGACATAACTGGAGAAGATCTAGATACTACACTGAGGAAAGGTTGGGGCTGGGTAATGGAATGGACAATGTTGTGACTCGTGAATGGGATCACTTTTGGTGAACACTGTAAATAGTTTACACTGAGTAACTGTAGGTGGCGGTAAGCAACTCCTGGATGGCAACCGCCATAAAACTCAACAGAAGAAGAAGAAGAAGAAGAAAGTGTTAAGTTTCATTTACAACAGCTTGATGCTGATTGGGAAAAACAGAAATGTGAAAAAAAATATATGCAAATATGCTTGCTTTATGCAAATGTGTGTATATATTTATTATTGGAAATTAATCAAAAACACAAAACAATGACAAATATTGTCCAGAAACCCTCACAGGTACTGCATTTAGCATAAAAAATCTGCTCAAATTATAACATGGGAAACTCAGACCCAACAGGCAACAACAGCTGTCAGTGTGTCAGTGTGTCGACTTAACTATGACTTGCCCAAAACTGCATGTGATTATCATGAAGTGGGCATGTCTGTAAAGGGGAGACTCGTGGGTACCCATAGAACCCATTTTCATTCACATATCTTGAGGTCAGAGGTCAAGGGACCCCTTTGAAAATGGCCATGCCAGTTTTTCCAAAAATTAAGCGTATATGTTTGGAGCATTATTTGGGCCTCCTTCCTGACAAGCTAGCATGACATAGATGGTACCAATGGTTTGTTTCCTCAGGTTTTCTAGTTTCATATGATACCAGTATTTACACTCTAGCTTTAAAACTGAGCCAGCTACAACCTAAACAATCGCAAGTTGCGTTATTGCGTTAAAGAAATGTGTGGCGTAAAACAAATTTGCGTTAACTTTGACAGCCCTACTATAAACAAAACATTCATTTTGGAGCCACCGGAATTTTCAAAAATGATTAATTCACAATATTTTTTTTTTAGGAAAAGCGATACTTTTATTTGGCACCTTTCTAAAAGCCCTGTGGATGTATTATTTAAAAAAAAATGTTCGTCTACATAGAAATGTTATCAATAAGACCTTTAAATAGTTATTTTCCCAAATCTCCAACTGTTTCTTTCTCTCTAAGATGTCATGTAAGGTTATGGTTTAGTGTGCAATGTTAGTCATCCTTGGTAGTAACCAGAGAAAGTGCTGTGTCTGGTGTGCTCACTCAAACCTCTCTAATGGCTCAAGGGCAGGAAGCCCTGTATTACGAGGGGACATGCAAACGCATGAAAATGTTTCCCATTGTTGACCTGAAGTACCCTCATGCTCAGCCTCCTGCCTGCTGCTCTGTACACACTATATTTGTTCTGTGCATTTCAATAAACAGCAGCGTGCTCCTCAGTCAAATTAAGGTGAAAAGCAGAGTGGTGGAGTCGAGGGCCTCCCGTTAATGTTAAGTAGCTTTTTTCCCACCGGGGGCCCCCGAAGCTCCGACTGCTCTAATGTCAGACGCGGAGACTGAAAGGACTGGCTGGACTTCACCATGGCAACCGTACTCATCAAGAATTACCCAGGATGCTTGTTGCTTTTGATGCGACTTTTTCTCCTAAACCTCAGAAGTTCCCAGCCGCTGAGAGGTTTATTCCTCTTTGTTTGGTCCTCTCTCGCGCTTTTGCTGAGAATGATGAAATTTAGAGACATTTTTGCTTAACCTTCATAAACTATGATGTAGGGACTGCTGGCGCCACCCATTTTTTAAGAAACACACACATACACACAGTATATCTCCCTTTCCCTCACTCCCGGCTTGTGTCGTGATGAAGGCTCTGTCACTCCATCCTTATTACCAGAACAGAGGTCAGTGCAAGTTTACCCTTACATCACTCAGACTCTGACAGCGGCAGCACTCTTTCGCTAAGAGAGAAAAAGGAAGAGACGTATAGAGAGAGGGAGAGAGAGAAGGAGAGAAATGATTCTAGTTTATGGGGGGCTATATTCATCGAAGCAGCCCTGTCTCCCACCGCCAGCCATTGTTGGTGTGAACTCAAGGAGTCAGTCAACCAGCTGAGTCCTGTCTGTGTTCGCCTGCCATTTAGTGCGATGTGGAGGCGCGGAGGAAAAAGAGGAACGAGAGCAGTACAGCACATATCACAGGAGGAAGCTTGGGCCTGAGTGCTTCTGTGTCCAGAATACCAACAGGAAGAAAAGAAAACACCCACAGAAGAGGAAAGCAGCAGAGAAAAGAAGGATCTCCCATATGCTGTATACTATTTGTTGTTAGCCAAACTTCAGAGAACATTGATTTCCAAGGAACTGGATGTGGGGAGCCATATTTTTCCACTTTACCTTTTCAAGTGTTTGTTTGAAGGGCGGGTATTGAAATCCTTCCTCTGCTGCACTATTTTCAGCACACCTGGAGGGCATCCAGCGCCGCTGTTGAACATATGTTAGCTGCTAACAATGTTTCCCATGCTCCTGTTTTTTACTTCCCTCCATTTGATCAATCGCTTCTTTATTCAACTTGACCTCCATTGTGAGTATTCCACTCCTCTCTCCAGGACCTGCACCTCCACCCCTCTTTACTTTTGACTTCTTTCCCCTTTAAGTTACTCTGCTTCCCCGGCGCTCTTTCACACCCTGTAGGAGAAGGGTAGCTCCGCTGAGATACCTGCGCCCAGGTTTCTTTCTAAATTCTTTTATCTCCCCAGGTAACCACACCTTCTCCTCCTTCCCTTTCCTCTGTCCTCCTCCTCCTTTTCTCTCTTCTTTTGAAAGGTATAAGCCACAAAGAGAGTCATAGTGCAACACAGAGGTCCTCTGCTCGCCTGAAGAGAAATGCAGGATAGGGAAAGGCCAAACTTTGTTTTATTATTGACATAATCCTAAAAGCTTGCGCCTGTGAAGCCAGATCAATTTTGCTGCACCTTATCCTATTATTAAAAGCCGGCCTGAGGGCTAAGGACACCTGATCTTACAAGGAGAAACAGAAGGAGAGAAAAACACACGGCGAGAGATGATGGAGGCACACAAACACCAACCCCTCTCTCCTGCCAGCTCGAGCTGATAAAACATGTATCTAGTATGAATTTGATTTTTCAATACTGTCATTAATAGATGAGCTAGCTGGGGCTTGGGCTCGCGGCCTGCGGAGCGGGCAGACCTGCTGTAATACTCACGGACAGGAGTGAAGATAGAGACAATCACGGCTGCTATGAACAACACTTCATCACTGTCACGTTTGGGCAGAATTCAATTTGCAGATGTCGAACTCGCCCCCCTCCGTCTCCGCGGCATGTCTGGGTTGTGAGGAAAAGCACACACAGACACACATGTGCGCGCACAAAAAAAACCACGCATACACAAATGGTGCATGCTTGCTTATTATGTGCTTCTTACAGTACAAAGCTATATCAGGCAGAGATAAGTGTGTTGTTCAGAATAGTCGGGGGGGAAAAGGGGGGATTGAAGAGGTGCACTCCAAACCCTTTCCGGTCCATACATATGATCAATGTGCTCTTTTGTGTGCTTCATGCTATGAGTATATATTGTGAGGGTTGTATCACTCACACGATGGGATATATAATTTAAACTGAAAATGAAATCTTGTGCCCTACAGCTGTGAAAAACCCCCCCCAAAACATTAAAACCCCCAGAGAAACTTCTTTAAATTGCACGAAGCACAATGTGTAATCAGTAATCAGAGGGATCTTTCACTGCAGGCTGTGGAATTTGAAAGCGGTTCAGTGTGCATTTTCTTAACAACAATAAAAGAAAGAATTTATGATTTTCTTAATAGTTTGATTTAGTAGACTCCAGAAAATTGCCAACGAGGAAAGAGCCGAGCATAAAAAGAAATCACCCATCCTGCAATTAACATAAATGATGGAAAGTTTAATCAACCGGCAGCAAATTATGATGTGACACCGGATGAGCAGCAGTTGAAATCGTGTTGTAGCGCGTAGACATGAAGTCCGTGTTAACAATACCTGTCATCTGTATGATGTGTATGCTGGATAGTGTAGTGATGTTTATTGATTATTTCAGCAGGTTTTCTGTGCTCCATTATTAGGGCGTGTTGTGATTACTGCTCTCTGCCGACAGTGGCTGAATTTAATATTGATATGCTCATATGCTAAGTGATTAGCTCCAGACAAACACATCTGACAAGTAGTATGTGAGGAAGAGACGTGGCTCATCAACATTGAATTTGTTACTTTTATTGGCATGGAATACTATAAAAATGTTTTAGATCACAGCCCTATGTATGGGTACCAATGAAATATTCACTGGACGTCTACAGTCAGGTACAATGGAATGCGTATATGGAGTAAGGGAGGACCCAAGGGGGTGCAGATGGTGGCGCTATAACAATGAACTTTACGTTTTGGCCTGTAACTTTTGAACCGTAAGTCTCAGAAACGTCCATTTGAGTGTAGACTGATTTTTTAATTTTGCCCAAATCTTTTTTTTCTGCTACAAATTTTGAGCAATTGTCACCAAATTTGGTACAGAACATTTCTGGATCAAGCCGGAAAAAGTTACTTTTTTGGATTGTTGATGTTCCATACAGTTCTGCTATAGCTGACCCTCAAAGTTAGCTCAAATGCTGTGGGAAGGGCTTATATTACAAAAAATGTCACTGAATCTCCTGAACGCTTTGTGCTATTGCAACCATGTTTGGTGAACGTGTGTAGATATGAAGTCTGAGTTACCATGGCAAATTTGGTGTCATTTGGCCAATAGGTGTCTGTCTGTGTATGTATGACTGCATTTCACATATCTCAAGAACATGGTTTAAGTTTGACTTTTTTTGACGGCCAATATAGCCGTTAATATTCCAGAATTCTGGCCATGTAGAACATTTACCGGACATATGTTTTAAATAGCCATATAATAACCCACATTTGACATAACTTGGAAATAAGATAAATGAAGAAGCGGTCTAAAAGATTAAATAATAGGCTGTTTGGTCCAATTTCCGCATTTGTCAAATTCCAAATAGTATTGCTTGGCTCATATAGGGCTGCTTTCTGTTCCCCTCTCTGTCTCTCTCTCTCAAACACGCACCCACTCAGCGAATGCAACGTCGCGCGCCTCGTCTCTGTAATTGTCTCAGTCCAAAGTCCAAAAGTCAAAATGTATTGAAGAAACATAATCATTATTTATATCATCATTGTTTGTTTCGCATTCACACAGTCAGCTGGCTGTGTTTGGAGACCGTTTTTTTCAGCGTCCACACAGAACGGACAGCCAGCGGACCGTGTGGAGATATTAGCTGGATTTGACAAAAAGTGTATTGGATTAGAAGCACAGCGGACATTTTGGCCGTCGATCCTTTAATCTGCCGGACAACTATACGTGATACTGGCAAAAACGTAACGTAAACCCTGTTCGAGAATGGTTCCTATCAACTTAAAGCTTGGCAGGTACAAGCAGCCATACTGCGGTTCTCGACAACGCTGCAAGCAGAACTTCTGGCGGCCAAGGAATTGACCCGTACCGGACGGGCACGCGCTCTGAACGTGCACTTCACTAGTGTTGAATAATTACAGAGTGCAGAAGGGCCTGCTTTACTTTACAGCCCACATACCGAAGACTGACACTGTTATGTGAGCACTTTCTCACACACTTTAAATGCTGTGTTCTGATCATTTTAAAAACATAAACATAACTATTTTATAGCTTTCGCTATAAAAGTTAATTCTCTCAAAAATAGTCTATACATGTATTGTTCATCATAAGTGCTTCCTTTAGTGAAAGTGACAAGAGTAATAGGACTTTATTGAAGAAAGTTTAAAAGGTATTTCTGTGTCTACAGAAACGATTAAAATGACTAATGCAAAGCTTAAAATGAGCTGGCCAAATTCAAATTCATGCAACTTGAAATAAGCTTTCATGTTTCCTCTCATTACATGAATAATAAAATCGGCAAGGCTGTCAAACTTCCCCAAATAAAATCGAGACAAAAAAAATCAAGGACTAATAATTGTAAATTACCATCCATCTCGGCTTGTTTTCCTTTTACTGCGCCGCGATTTGAGGAGCGGACTGGACAGGAAAACTCTAGGTTGTAATTCTGATATGACAGTGTACCATTTCCTTGTTAAACCAAAACACATTCTTCCCGTCAGCCTCACTTCTCCGCCGAGATTGTAAAATCAACACGTTGAGTAAAGTTCACGTTGCTTCGTGCATGTTTATAATTTATCGCGTACAATGGATTGTTTTTCTGTCTTCGAATTGACACAGTAATGGCTGCCCGTGATGTATTTGACCACTTCGCTTCTTACTTTCAAATCAACACACATAATAGGCGGTGATTACACCAGGCAAGCTGCACAACCACAGCAAATATTTCCTCTAAAGAATGGGGCTGCTTGAACCCCTTTCAGCCCAACACAAATGGAATCGATTAATAATTGCCTTTTCTTCTCGAACAATGAGTAGTTATTTCATGTTGCCATTTGTGTGCCGTTTGATTTGTGTGACTAGCGAGGCAAAGTTTATGTGCGCGCGTATCCAGGGACTCAAGCCAGTGATTTGTTGCGTTGGTACCTGGGAAATGTATTCTTAATTGCGTCGAAACCTTGTTACACCCGCAGACTGGCAGGTCACAAATAACTGGCCAGCTGCTCTGTGGCTGTGGGCACACGGGGAGAGAGGAATATAAAATGGATGGATGAGAGTATGGGAGAGTTTCGGAGGGGAGGAGTACTTCATCCCCTCATCAGTGAGGCTGCAGGTGTCCTGCTGTCAGGTCTGGATGGACAGGGGTGTGATGTGAATGTTTGATCTACACCCCCTTTCTTTAGAGGAGATGTCGCCTTCAGGCATTTTCTAGATTCACATGTCCTCCTTCTGGAGCATGTTAGCATGCAGCAGAGTCCAAACAATACAGTAGGCTAGTACAGTATAGGGCTGTCAATCGATTAAAATATTTTATCGCAATTAATAGCATGATTGTCCATAGTAATATCTGTTCAAAATGTACCTTAAAGGGAGATTTATCAAGTATTTAATACTTTTATCAACACGGGGGGGCAAATATTGCTGTTGTATATATTTATTATTGGAAATCAATTAACACAAAACAATAACAAATATTGTCCAGAAACCCTCACAGGTACTGCATTTAGCATAAAGAATATTCTCAAATCACAACATGGTAAACTCAAGCCCAACAGGCAACAACAGCTGTCAGTGTGTCAGTGTGCTGACTTGACTATGACTTGACCAAAACTGCATGTGGTTATCATAAAGTGGGCATGTCTGTAAAGGGGAGTCTTGTGGGTACCCATAGAACCCATTTTCATTTACATATCTTGAGGTCAGAGGTCAAGGGACCCCTTTGAAAATGGACAGTTTTTCCTCTACAAAATTTAGCACAAGTTTGAAGCGTTATTTAGCCTCTTTACCGACAAGCTAGTTGATACTAATGGATTCCTTAGGCTTAGCTTCATATGTAGGGTGACCAGATCCCAACAAACCAAATGTTGGACAAAAAGTATGTTTGTGTGGGACAATGTAGGACACGTTACCAAGGCTGAGAGGTAGTCTACAATTTTGATATATTGTCTATCTAACTTGAATAATAAACATTTCAATTCTGCCCCTTATCTTGTAACACCTCTATGCTTTGTCCGAATGCATCCATAGATCGGCACATCTCTTTTTGATCTGCACGTTTTCTTGGGAGACTAGCATGAACTGTGTCGCTTCATGTCGTAATCCCTCTGTGTGAAATCGCCTTCCACCGACTTATAAATACTTATAAGTAGTTTTGCAGTCTTTATGTAGCTGCTCTCCCTTTTCTTTGTGGTAGTTTCCATCATATTCCGCCTTAATCTGCATAGCTTGTGACTTTTCAGTGACTCACAGTTTTCTCCGTTGGGCATAGCGGAGCAAAGACGGTGACAGGTTAACCTGCATTTGACCCATGCGTGCACAGTTTGATTGACAGGAAACACAGCCCCATGATGACAGCCCTTCCCTGCTTTCTTCACAGCCATTGGATAAAAGCCAGATTTTAAAAAAGCGTCTGTCCTGCAGTGGTTTGACTTTTTAAAACTAGAGCCAATGAAAATGTGGGACATCAATATGTGGGACGTGGGACAAGGGATAAAAAAGCTGTGCAGTCCCTCGTTAAGTGGGACACCTGGTCACCCTATTCATATGATACCAGTATCTTCACTCTAGCTTTAAAAATGAGCCCGCTACAACCTAATAATCCCAAGTTATGTTAATGCGTTAAAGAAATTAGTGACGTTAAAACGAATTTGCGTTAACGTGTTATTATCGCATTAACTTTGACAGCCCTAGTACAGCACAATGGTACGAGGAAGTTAAATAAAATGCAAGTAACTGTGGACTATTTGTTTTTGATTCTTACTGATGTATAGCCTGCAAGCGTTAAGCCATTATTGCTGTTGATTTATTAATGCATCTGCATATGTTCGGATGAGAAAAAGCATCCGCTCACTTCCTTGATCAGGTAGATCAAACACTACACAGGGGACACCCTGTTCAAAATGTGCCCTATCTATGTCTCGGTGATTATGAACACGATTGGAGTGTTAGCTTAAATGGAAATGACTGATGTTTATTGGCTGCTAATAAGCTATTACCTCAACCTTGCTGCAAGCTAGAAGGCAATCCATGCTCATTTCACTTGCAAGTGGAAGGGAGGTGTGGTTGGGAGGGGTGGGAAGAAGGATGGGAAGGCAGTGGTGGTGGTGGTGGTGGTGGGGAGTTTGGAAGTATTAGGGAGACAGAGGGCAGAGTGAGATAAAAAAGAAAAGAACATTCGTGTTTGTATTTCAATGTGCTGAGAGTAAGCCACAGCTTAAAGCAATTTATATACCTGTGAAAAATGTGCCAACCATTTAATGGCTGTGGAATTAGCCGGGAATGGAACAGCACCTATTTCAAGGGCAGGACTGCTTGCAGATAAGCATCACCATTTACTGTAATATTGGAGCCAGAGGATAGAGTCCTGTTACAGAGGAGATTAATGAGGCCCTCGCATGTGTGTGGGTGTACGTGTCTGTGTGGATATTGTATTTATATCTTTCCTGGAAATGTTAAGGTTTCCAGGAGCAAAGAAATTAATATTTCCTCGTTTTTGACACAGTACACCACACATGAATTGATTGTTGCCACCGTTTGAAAAAAAAAAAAAAAATCCTCATAACAGTGCCATCCAGTGGACAGAGCTCTCCTGTGCACCTGGTGTGTGCCAGCACTCATGATTGAGCCAGCATTTTTTTGACCTGCCCTGCTCTGGCTTATTTGCAATATTTGTGTCTGAACATAGACATACTCAAACATGCATGCACTCACACATACACCCACAGAGACACAAATTTCCCCCCCTTTTTTTTATCAAAAATGATAGATGAGAGTACAGTTTCTGGTGTATTGATTGCATGCTTTTATGGAATTACATCTTTGGAGCAGGTTGGGCTTTAGAGGGAAGACAAATCGGCCTGACTAAATGAGAGTAAGCACAATCCACTGTGAGCTGGCTAGAGAGATTGGGCGAGGGGGCACCTAAGGGCCAGGACCAGTTCCAACACTGCAGACAGACATCCATCCTTCCTCGCCTCCTGCGTGTCATCACTCAGGAAAGACAAATAGCGGTCACCAAGTGGAGATTTTTTGAAATGGAATCCACTCCACTTCTCCTCCTCTGCACGCTACACTCACTGGTATGGAAGCACACTGCCGCACTGAAAGCGTTGGTTCAGCTTGATGGGTTTCTCCTATTGCCACAACATTTAAATGGACCCGCTCTATTTCCTTTATTGATTATTATGAAAGCATTTCATTATACAGGAAGTTATTTGGCCAACAAGCAATTATGAATTCAATACCGCAAATGTAAACTGAAATGTGTCTTCAAGGCACGTGTGAGAGGTGAAAAAGTCATTAAGCACGCTCTCCAAGCACAAGCTTCCCTAAACACACACACACGCACACACAACACATTAAACGTACTGTAAGGGGAGGGGGGGAAATACCGCCATTTTTGGACATTTACTAATTCACTCACTTGGCTGGCAGTGTGGTGTTGGGTAATTTGGTGATGGCAAGGCAGTCCATTATCAGAATCTGAAATATGGAAATGGTGCTTACTTAAGCTGTTTCACATGGAGGGGCTGCAAACAGGCACTGAACCGGTGCCAACTAATTTGGAGCGATGTTAGAGCGCTGCTTGGATGGAATTTGTGGGCGCGTCATTGTGGCGCGCCGGAAAAGGGGCGAAAATCACCGTGTAGCTTGAGCCGATAAATACCCGTGACTATTGCAGAGTCATTTGTCCCGGGAATGAATGCAGATGATTACTTTTCCCACTAAAGATAATGAGCCAGATGTTAGTTTGTTTTTTTTGTCCAGTGGGAAAGGGGCTATAGAGTCCACTTCCCCTAGTCCTATGGAAGTCCTGTGCTCTGTCGGTCCACCCGTGAAGTGCAACAGCCCAATCCGGGATGCCACGATGGCGTCAGGTCTCTGCAAAGATGTGGGCACAACAGTCTCTGATCTCCTGTTGCTGGTCCTGCCCGAGTCCCATTTCATCCATTTCACTTTTCCTGCGACCGGACATCAGCCAGGAGCAGGCTGGGTAGTGGAACAGCCCAAGGTCCGAGCCGGGCCAGCCTAGCTCTTATCCCGACTCTCCTCCCTCCCCTCGCCCTCGGTGGCGTTGCGTTTGGACCGACTGGGTGGTCGTAAGATGCCATGGGCACCGATCGTCCCAAGATCCGCTGAAGTTTGGCTTGCTGATTTTGCCCGCTCAGCGACAGAGTTGGAGATGCAGCTGTGACTCACAGCTCATTCAAAACCCTTAGTGCCTGATTGCTGCAATTTTCGTCAAAAGTCACACTCTTTTGCTGAGTCATAACACAGTCAAATCTGAACACAGATATGTGATACACATATTTAAAGATCCTGTGTGACGTACACGTTCCAATTAGGTATCTAGGTTTAGGTTGCATTGCAAATTAACAGCCAAAAATCCTAGAAAACTCCTTATAACTGCAGTACTTGCCTGAGAATTTTCACATTTTTTCAGTATCAAAGTAATCCAGTGATGGTTGTTTTACATCCATGTGTACATTGCAAACTGAAACTGCTAATAGCTTATTCGACATATTGTTAATGGTGCTAATTTGCCAAAAATAATACAGGCAAAAGAAATTTGGCTCAATCTGTAGCTCACAGCATAGCTCACTGAATCCATAGCAACATTATATTTCCTGTTAACATCCCCCAGCAGTAGTTCCAAAACTCTGAGTTTATTAAATAATGATGGGAGCATGGGTGGAATTTTGATTTCAATCCCCGCGTTTCCTTCCCTCCGATATTGATGTGTATCTCTATTTTATACCATACGTGCTCCAGTAACAAAGGTGAAAAGACAACTAATTGTTCATGGGAGCTACTGGCTGCCGCATCTGCATGCGCCGCCGTTACCATGTGATGCAGTGTTGCATGAAGTATCTTTTTGTTGTATGCATGTAGACACCTGAACATTATGCTTACACTGTATGTGATTGTTGAATACTTAATTCTAAGACAATGGGCATATGCTGCTCTCCTGGGAGGGCTCTCCACAAGATTTAAGAACATGGCTGCGGGGATTTGCTCCAATGCTTGTTCCATGTCATCCCAAAGGTATTGGATGAGGTCCTGTGCAGGCTACTTAAGTTCCTCCACAACAAACTGGGAAAACCATTTCTTTGTGGACCTCACTATTGTGCATATAGGGACATTATCGTGTTGAAACAGGTAGGGGTCTCCAGCCATAAAGTTGGAAGCACACTATTTCTCAAAACCTTTTTGGCTTGTGATCCTTTATGGTGAAGCAATGCCCACTCACGACCCCTTTGTTCCAGGTTGCAGTGTTATGTTCCCAAATCGGATTACTTCATTTTAATCGTTGTTAGAGTCTAAAAAAGGTTATCCACAATTTCAGAAGAAAAAAAAGCTAAGATTTGAGAAATATCAGATAAATCTAATATCATTTTGAGTCTTGTAGGTTGGTCTGGTCTAAAATATCATTTTGGGTTGTAGCATAAAAACATTATCTTACTCGTAGCTAAGGGGCCTTTAGCCTGAACTATAAAAACCAGCCTTGGGCAAAAAGTATCTGTATAGATACCTCTAGCCACATACTTTTGACGATAAAGTGTACTATCCGTGAGCATGCCTTGGCTTCTTCTCCTTCATTTCGGGATTTCCTGTATCATCCAGAATGACTTTCACCGGGTATGAATGCATGACTGGGATGAAGTTAGCTTTAACCCACATGTTAGAAGTTATTTAAAATAGAGGAAGGATTATTCACTGGATTTACAGCATTAAAATAACTTCTGTCTTTTATACAGTATTTTGGTGGAAATTAACAATAATTATCTGTCACTGTCCTTCGAGACCAAACAAGAGGTAATGACAACAATCCATCCGTCTTTTCCTTCTTACAGCATAAGATATAACATTTCTTGTGGCCGCTTCATGGACTACCGAGGCTATTGTCAGTGGTGAAATTGGTATCTCTGCCTCTTTCATGTGGCCAATTATCCACATGAAAAATACACCATTAAACAAATTTGACCCATGAATGCAACTCAAATTCCCTAGAGCTGTTTGCGCCCAACCTTATTAAACGTTTTGTGGTTCCTTTCATCATACTTTTAGGTAAATTCGGGTGAAAGCTACACCCACGCTGACTTCACGTGTTATCAGTAAATTCACTACAGTC
Source organism: Adelosebastes latens (assembly GCA_916700685.1). NCBI lineage: Eukaryota > Metazoa > Chordata > Actinopteri > Perciformes > Sebastidae > Adelosebastes > Adelosebastes latens. The sequence goes on along the minus strand of CAKAKR010012268.1, from coordinate 41,127 downwards.
ATGAATGGGAATTTAGATGAGGGAGAGGGGATGCATTGCAGGAGGATATTTTAACCTTTGAGCCATTTTCAGACGTGGATTATACAAAAGCAGGAATAACTAATGCTGGATCATAAACTGAAAACTGCAGTCAATTGAATACAAAATATAATGTGACATCAATGCCGCCCAAAACACGTCACATGAGTTAAAAAAGTTTCACATTTTGCAGAAAAACGGACATGTAACTTTTCTCCGGAATGAGGGGCGAAGAGGAGAAAAATCAGAGGTAGATGCAAGGCAAAAAAGGAAGTGAAGATTTTTGCTGTTCTTAGCGCCTCAATCCCCTCGAGTGATCCTGGTGAGCGAGAGCAGAGAGAAAAGGGAGAGATGTTCCTGCTGCAATTTCTCTGCCTGATTTGTAACAGACCGATAAGCTTGGCAAGCATCCCTGCAGGACAACTGACCAATGGCGGCCCACTTCTTAAGCTGAGAAGGACAGGGAGGGAAAACACGTGCAGTATCACACAGACCGCATTCCCCATCTCTCAAAGTCTCTGATTGTCATACATGAACGGCCTCCAAGGACATCAATTTTTTAAAGTGTGCCGGGCTGGTGTTATTTGTTTGCAGTGATTTGATATTTCTCCATATGAAAGCCCTGTCGGGTGGCGTGTTTTGCGAGCGACGTGGGGTTATCACATGCATTATACAAACATAAACAAAAGGAAATAAAGCGAAGCAAAACAAAGGAAAATGATAGGTTGTGTATGCTTTTTTTTCTCCGATGTAAACAATACAGTCGTTGGTGTTAATGCAGTGGCTAAATACAGGCATTATAATGATGCCTGCAGATATCTCGTATAAATGGAAATGGGTTTTAATTGTGATTATTGAGCTGCAAAACAGAATGCAGGACCGCTGTGCTCAAAATTGTGCACTGGCTGAAGCCCCATTGCTCTGGACATAATTGTATTTACCAGTAATCATTGCCAGTCCCGATGGACCACTGCTGGTAAGAATATCTATTGGACGATAATATTGATATTCGATTTGCTTAACTGAAGTCGCTCTTCTTAAATAACATCCGTTATACACTGCCCTGCACTTGGTGTAGGGGGAGAGTGCGTGTGTGTAGGAGCAACGCTACAAGAATGATTTAAAAGGTTGGTCCTTTATCAGATATATCACCGGTAGCAAATTAAACCACGTGGAGTCAAATAGCCTCAATAAGAGGTCTGAAACGACTCAACACAATATTCTCCTTCTACCAGGAATCTATAAATGGCCCATTTAGCATCTGTGACCCCAATGCCTGCTACTGAAGGAGAGTTATGGCCTTTCAAAAGGAAACTATCATAGATTTTAGTGAAGTAAGAAAATGTCCCCAGGTAGCGCTAGAGCAAATGAAATTATGCATGACCTCCTCATTACTTGGCTTAATAAGTGATCTATGGACTGGGAACAATAAAGATCCAGATGTCATGGAGACATATGAACAGCAGAGATTAAAAAAAAAAAAAGGTGATCCACGGAGCAATATTCAGGACTGTAGGAATGCATGAAACACCCCCTTCCTTCTCTTTGTCATTCACATACGCACATACCAAGGACTGTGATATCTGTCTCTCATTGGTATTCATTGACCCTGGGATGGAGAAATGGGCATCACAGTTTTCATTTAATCAGACTCTTGTGGGGATCAGCTGTATGCTTGTGTGTGTGAGTGTGTGCATGGTGGACATAGGCTGTCAGCAGATATTAACGCAGACTTGTCAAGGTGGAGGAGCAAAGAGGGCACGGAACCTGAAGCTGGGTTAAGTAATTGGATTCTTGTTCAATAAAAGTTGGGCTGAGGGTGTGTTTGTGTGTGTATGTGGGTTCATGTGTGTATGTTATAGGAGGGGTATAATTGGATTTGTGTGCTTTGTTGAGAGGTATCAGCATGCTTAAGACTTGACTTTAACTCAGATTTGCCTTGCAGGTGTGTGTGTGTGTGTGTGTTTTGGGGGGTATGTGTGCCATTAGTTATTTTCAAACTGTGAGGCGTGCCTCCCCAGGGGGCCGTGGGAGAGACGTAAGGTGAGGTGCGTGAGGTGAAAGGGACAGGTGCATGCCGATGTTCTGAAACAACGCTTAGTTGATGAAGTTTGGCCTGCTGATTTTGCCCGCTCAGCGACAGAGTTGGAGCTGTAGCTGTGACTCACAGCTCATTCAAAACGCTTAGCGTCTGATCGCCGCAATTTGCGACAAAACTTGCACACTTTCGCTTTCGAGTCATAACACAGTCTAATCTGAACACAAATATGTGATACACATAGTTTTAGATTCTCTGTGACTTACACATTCCAATTAAACATCCAGAAATTCACTCAGAAATCCTAGAAAACTCCTTACAACTGCAGAACTTGCCTGAGAATCGACATGTTTTTTAAGTTTTCTTCAGTATCAAAGTAATCCAATGATAGTCGTTTTACATCCATGAAACTGCTAATAGCTTATTCGGCATATTGTTAATGCTGCTAATTTGCCAAAAATAATACATGTAAAATATATGTGGCTCATTTGTAGCTCACAGCATAGCTCACTGAATCCATAACAAGATTATATTTCCTGTTTAAACCCCCCAGCAGTAGTTCCAAAAGTGTATTACATAATAATAGGTGCAGGGGTGAATTTTGATTTCAAAGGTAGAGGGACACAATTATTAGTACAATTTTTTTTGCAAGTGGAATCTACATGTTATGGGTTATATTGGCCCTTTTAAAGGTATTTCAACAGGTAAAAAGGACTGGGCAGGCTATAACATGTTAAATATAACCTTCATGAATGAAATCCATGTTGGTAGACATAATAAGTTAATAAGTTACCTACCCTGTGCCAGCTGTGCGCAAATTACGCTTATCGGAGAGGTCTGATTGTGTGGCAATCATAGACTGTATAAAATATGGACGTAGTCTCCGTGGCGTCACCTATAGGTTTCTAAAGAGCCGTCGTGAAGCTCAAAGTGCGTGGCTCCGTCCTTCGCCATCTTGGCAGTGACGACACAGCCTAACTCCCGGTTCATCCAAAGATGGACAAAGTGGTGGATCGTCAGTGGAGCTGAGGCAGGCCCGGGTGACGCAGCAGGACAGCTAGCGGCTATTGACCTGGTACGGCACTCACCTGTCTCTCAAAGCGACCATGCCCTTAATAATGCCTAACGTTAAGCCTTAATATAATTTAAACGGTTGAGTTATATAAAAATTCTACCCCCTGTACAGTTGTCATGAACAGGGATATTAGCTATAGAGACCAAAACCGTTTTTTTTTACCAGGCTGTAAACATGTTTATTTCTGCTGTAAAGTTGGGCATTTTAACATGGGGGTCTATGGAGATTGACTCGCTTTTGGAGCCAGCCTCAGGTGGTCATTTGAGGAGCTGCAGTTTTTTGGCACTTGCGCGTTGGCTTCATTTCTCAACACAGGAGGTTGGTTCTTGGTGCCAATGCTAAAGACTAAAAAACAAAGTCACATCCACTCCTCTCCAAAAAAGTCTTCTACCACTGATGGGACAACATATTTCATGACTGATTATTTATAGATTAATAGCTGATTGATTGAATTATTCCACCATTGTAGCTGGCAGGGACATAGTTGGAAACACTGAACATAGTTGGAAACAAGTGGTGTGTGTGTTCTTCTTGAGGCAATTCCAAAGCTACAACTATCAGTCAGCATATCTGTTTTTTTTAATCATTCTCTCCATTTTAAATGTGACACAATTGGCCACAAAGTCTGACTATCAGGGTTCCCACGGTCATGAAATTCTTGGAAAAGTTATGAAATTAGTAAAACTGTTTTCAAGGCCTGGAAATGGTTTGGAATGAACATAATGTTTTTTAAACATTTTCAACATACATTGTTTTGTCTATTGTTTATAGTCATAAAAGTCCCAAAACAAGTCTAAAATTACGTGAGGGTCTGGTGCCTCTGGCCTTGCTTCCCCCTGTCGTTAATACATCTATGCTGTTGCTCTGTCCCTGTTGCTTCCGGGCAGGGTTTCCCAGAGGCGTATATTCGGTCGTTGTTGCATATAAAGAAATCAACCAGTCAGGTAGTGCAGAGCAGATTAAGTTACACCTACATATATAAAGATTATAAAACAACGACAACACAGAGGCTCCGTAGACCGAACCAAGATGGCAAACTTTATTACTCCTTTCAACCTTGATAAAGGCAATGCATACCAGATCCACTCTCAAAGCCCTAGAATATTCACAGGCGAGTATTTCACATTTTTGTGTCTTTTATTCATCACGCCACCGGTGTGTAAAGGCCTTTAAGTCAACTTGAACTTAATACAACTTAAGATTCTGATGACTTTATTTACTTTGTGTTTCTTTGTGTTTTGTGTTGCAGGTGGATTGGTGTTTACACGGTCCGTGGGAACTATGGAAAAGTCTTCAGGTTTGTCCAACTTCGACATATTATACTATGACTTTTTCGACATACTATACTATGACTTTTTTTGACTTTTTTTGACACATTATACTATGACTTTTTTTTTTACATACTATACTATGACTTTTTTTCGTCATACTGTACTATGGCTTTTTTAAGACATACTATACTATGACTGTTTTTAATAGCATACTATACTATGACTTTTTTTCACATACTATACTATGACTTTTTTCGACATACTATACTATGACCTATTTTCGACATACTATACTATGACTTTTTTTCCGACATACTATACAGACGTTTTTTTTGACATACTATACTATGTCTTTTTTTTCGACATACTATACTATGACCTTTTTTCTACATATTATACTATGACTTTTTTCGATATACTATACTATGACTTTTTTACGACTTTTTTCAACATACTGTCTCATGACTTTTTTCAACATACTATACTATGACTTTTATAATGACTTTTTATTAAATGATTTTTACATGCTTATTGTTCCATTTTTGCATCACAATATGGTGTGACAACTGCTTGGACCGGAAAGCAGTGCTGAGCGTGGTGAAAACTGCGAGGCGCTACAGGACTCTACGTTCCAGGACCAGCAGGATCAGGAATAACTTCATCCCCTCAGCTGTCACCTTTATTCTGTATTTTTTGGTCTACTGTTAGTTTTATCTGTAATTACACTCTGCATTATATATTTTATACTTATACCTGCACTGCTTACCATATCCAGACTATGCAAGTGTGTTCTTACGGTTCATAATGCTCATACTGTATATATCTAGTTCATTGATACCTATTTTGTTTACCCCACATTTTATTTATGATATATATATTTTATTCTGTATGTAGTCTATACATTACTTTGCACTTGACCGCCTTTTGTATTTCTGGTTAGACGCTAGACTGCATTTCGTTGTCGCTGTACCTTTATTCTGTACGATGACAATAAAGTTAGATCTAATCTAAATCTGATCTTTTTTCTCTCTTTTTTTCATCTTTCTCTCTTTTTCGACATCCTATACTCTAATTTTTTAAAGACTTTTGTCTTATATTGAAGTATTTCATGGAAAAGTAATAAAAAAGTCAAAGTATAGTATGTCGAAAAAAAAGTCATAATATAGTATGTCAAACAAAAGGTCATAGTATAGTATGTCGAAAAAAATTCATAGTATAGTATGTCGAAAAAAAGGTCATAGTAGAGTATGTCGAAAAAAACCCGTCATAATATAGTATGTCAAACAAAAGGTCATAGTATAGTATGTCGAAAAAAACGTCATAGTATAGTATGTAAAAAAAGTCATGGTATAGTATGTCGAAAAAATAGTCATAGTATAGTATGTCGAAAAAAGTCATAGTATAGTATGACGAAAAAAACGCCATAATATAGTATGTCGAACAAAAGGTCATAGCATAGTATGTCGAAAAAAAGATCATAGTATAGTATGTCGAAAAAAATGTCATAGTATAAAATGTCGAAAAAAACGTCATAGTATAGTATCTTGAAAAACAGTCCCACTTTAGTATGTCGAAAAAAACGTCATAATATAGTCTGTCGGAAAAAAGTCATAATATAGTATGTCGAAAAAAATGTCATAGTATAGTTTGTTGAAAAAAACAGCATTGTATAGTATGTTGAAAAAAAGTCATAGTATAGTATGTCGACAGACTATATTATGACTGTTTTTTTAGCAGACTAACTTTTATATTATTATAGCATACTATACTATAAAGTTTTTTCAACTTACTATACTATGACTGTTTTTTTATATACTATACTATCACTGTTTTTATAGCATACTATACTATGCCATTTTCTTCCAAATACTATACTATGATATTTTTATAGCATACTATACTATTGACATTTCTTTCGACATACTATACTATGACTTTTTTTTACATACTATAATATGACTGTTTTTTAGAGCACACAACATACTATACTATGAGTTTTTTTATAGCATATTATACTATGAGGTTTTTTTCCACATACTATACTATGACTGTCTTTTATATCATACGACATACTATACTCTGACGTTTGTTATAGCATACTATACTATGACTTTTTTTTTTATACTATAGTTTTTTTTCTCTACATACTCTGACTTTTTAAAAAAATTGTGAACATACTATACTATTACTTTTTTTTCGACAGACTATACTATGACTGTTTTTTATAGCATTCGATATAGTATACTATGACGTTTTTTATAGCATACTATACTATAGTTTTTTTATTTTTTCGACATACTCTGACTTTTTTTTAAATTTTTCAACATACTATACTATGACTTTTGTTTCGACATAGTATTCCTATGACGTTCTTAATTTTTTTGACATACTATACTATGACTTCTTTTTTTTTTCAACATACTATACTATGACTTTTTTTCCCCCTAACATCCTTAACACCGGTTCCCCCAAGGGAAGCTTCCTTAGCCCCCTGCTGTACACCTTACTGACCTATGACTGCTCAGCTAAGTATCCGAACAGTCACATTGTGAAGTTTGCAGACGACACAGCAGTTTATGGGACTCATTTCCCACAATGATGAGTCAGAGTACAGGCAGGAGGTGGAACAACAGGAGGCTTGGTGCAGAGCTAACAACCGCTGAATCAATGTGAAGAAAACTAATGAGATGATTGTGGATTTTAAGAGGGGAAGTTACACCGCTCTCCCCCTCTACATCGGAGGAGCAGCTGTCGAGGTGGTCTCAAGCTTCAATATCTGGAGGTGCACATCACTGACAACCTCACTTGAAGTAAAAACTGAGGCAGCTATATAAAGAAAGCACATTAACTCCTCTACTTCCTGAGGAGGCATAAGCTTGCTGGTCTGGGCAGCCCTGTCCTTATGTCCTTCTACAGATGTGTGGTGGAGAGTGTCCTCACCTTCAGCATCACGGTGTGGTACGGCAGCTGTTCTGCTGCAGACAGGAAGGCTCTGCAGCGGGTGGTTAAGCCTGCACAGAAGATCATGGACAGTAGCCTACCCACTGTAGGAGACATCTACGCCAGCAAGTGCAGGAATAAGGCTTCCTGCATCATGAGGGACTTCACCCACCCTGCAAATGGACTGTTTGCCCCTCTCCCCTCAGGCGTTGTGCAGCATCAGGGCTAGAACCACCAGCTTAAAGAACAGCTTCTTTCCAGAAGCTGTGAGACTGTTGAACTCTGCATCAATGTGCTAGTGCTTTACTGTTATTTTTATGCTGCCACTTAAGGCACAATGCTGATTACTGTGGATCGGGCAAGTGCAATTAAGGCCATTTGGCTAAACGTTCTCCCCTCACACTTAAGTCACTTTTTACCATTTTTAACTATTTATTACGAATGTTCGACTATTTATTATGTATTTTATTTGTAATAGTTGATTTGTATTGCTTTTTAAATTATTGTATATTAGAGCTTTCTTATTCCGGGACCGGAGTACTACATTTCATTCCTTTTCATGTATAAACATGTTCTTGAATGACAATAAAAACTTCCTTGATCCTTCCTTGATCCTTTTATTTTTTGGACATACCATACTATGACTTTTTTATTTTGTCAACATATTATAGTATGACTTTTTTCTACATACTATACTATGATTTTATTTTCAAAGTACTTTACTATTACTTTTTGCATTTTTTTTCGACATACTATAGTATGACTTTTTTTCGACATATTATACTATGACATTTTTTTTTGTCGACATACTATACTATAACTTTTTATTTCGACTTACTATACTATGACTTTTTTTCCCCAAAATAACTATACTATGATTTTTTTTCTACATACTATACTATGAATATTTTTTGACATACTATACTAAGACTTCTTTATGTTTTTAATATACTATACTATAAATTTTCTTTGAATATACTATACTATGACTTTTTTATTTTGTCAGCATATTATAGTATGACTATTTTTTGACATACTTTACTATGACTTTTAAATTTTTTCGTCCTACTATAGTATGACTTTTTTTCAACACACTAAACTATGAGTTTTTTATTTTTTCGACATACTATACTATGATTTTTTTATTTTGTCAACATATTATAGTATGACTTTTTTCAACATACTATACTATGTCTTTTTTTCGACATACCATACTATGACTTTTTATTTTGTCAACATATTATAGTATGAATTTTTTCGAGATACTATAGTATGACTTTTTTTGACATACTATACTATGACCTATTTTCGACATACTATACTTTTATTTTTTTATTTTTTCAACACACTACACTATCTTTTTTGCAACATGCTATACTATGACTTTTTTTCAACATACTCCATTATGACTTTTTTCAAAATACTTTACTATGACTTCTTCAATTTTTTCGACATACTATAGTATGACTTTTTTTCGACATATTATACTATGATATTTTTTCAAAATACTTTACTATGATTTTTTTTACATACTATACTATGACTTATTTTTTCGATATACTAAAGTATGACTTTTTTTCGACATACTATATTATTACTTTTTTGGTATTTTATTGACATATTATACTAGGGATTTTTTTAGACATACTATGATATGATTTTTTTTCGACATACTATACTATGACTTTTTTTCGACGCACTATACTATGACATTTTTTGATATATTTTACTATGACTTTTTTATGACTTTTTTCAACATACTATACTATGACGTTTTGGAAAAAAATTTTAAACACTATACTATGACATTTTTATGACTTTTCCCAACATAGTATACTAATATTTTCATTTACTCTTTTCGATGCACAATATTGTGACTTTAAAACTTTTTTCGACATATGATACTATCACTTTTTTATTACTTTTTTTCCAACATATTATACTTTGACTTTTTTGCAATACTATACTTTGAATTTTTGTTGACCATTGTGACATATTATACTATGACTTTTTTCAACATATTCTACTATGACTTTTTCAACATGCTATACTATACTGTACACCGATTGTGCAATATCAGTACTACTCAGGTGTAATTTTAATTCATACTGTGCAATACTTTCAGGTGAAATGTCATTCCAATCACTGTACAATATCAATTTCCAATAGTCTGTTTATTGTCAATACTGTATGTATTTTTTCTATTTTTAAAATTTCCCATTGTTTATATTGTTCCTATTTTTATATTTCCTTCTATTTAAATTGTTCATATTTTATATTATATATGTCTGTCTACTTTTTTTTTTGCTTTTTTTCACTGTGTTGTATCTTGCCTTTTTGTTTTTACTGATGCTTCTTGGTTCTGCACTGTCCCCTTTGCTGCTCTACACTGCAAATTTCCCCACTGTGGGACTAATAAAGGAATATCTTATGTAAGGGATAATGTACAGCGAGCTAGTCATTGTTGTGAAAGAATCCCCGACAGGGCAATGCTGCACCCCGACACGCAGCAGAGGGGTCTCTCATCGCCCTAAAGGGGATTCTTTCACAACAATGACCCGCTAGCTGTACATTATCCCGCTTATTATACGGCTACTTACTGAAGAAATCAATATTTTGATACAAAAACGGTCCACCAGAGTCCGACATCGGAACTGCGCCCATAGCAACTGTCTGCTATACATAGCAACGGTCTGTGAATGCCGTGATTGCCCAATCAGAATTGAGTATTCAACACAGCCGTGTAATAACTCATCTTATCTTATGACTTTTTTATGACTGTTTTTGATATACTATACTATGATGTTTTTCAACATACTCTACTACAACTTTTCTAGGACTTTTTTGGACATACTATACTATGACTTTTTCTGACTTTTTTTGACATATTATACCATGACTTTTTTCGACATACTATACTATCACTTTTGTATGACTATATTATTCCCCTGGTTCCATTTTACACAATCTACTAACAATAAAAAAGGCTAAAATGTTGGTTAAATATCTTTAAAACAAAAAAATCTAAAACAATAGTTAAAGCAACAAGAGAACTTTACTGGTGTTTACTTACTCAGTGACTTGGTCCAGCATCGATCTCATCTCAGAGGCGGTTGAGCTGCTTCTGGCTAGCCTCCTTGTGGTTCTGCAGCTGCATGTCCAGTGTTTTTCGAGGACAGAGACACAAAAAACACATTACAGACACGCATTCAAATTAAAAATCATGTAATTTGACTGTTGCAGTTTCCAGCTGTGTACGGTAGGGCTGACCCCAATGCTTCAACGCTTTGAAGCTTCAATGGTTACCATGGTAATCAACTGTGAAATCAGTATTTGAATGCTTTCTTTTTTTTTAAATAAATATATAAGTATGTAATAATGATGTACAAATCCCCAAATAGCCCATGAAATAAGGAATAATCCCACAATATTATTAATTATTCCCATTCAACATGAATTATTATTAGTTATTCTCAGATGGATATCACTGTTTGTTATGTCTAGAGGTGCGTGTGTTTACGGTAGTGCGGCAGCGACACTGTCCCGGTCACTGAAACGGGGGAGATGGAGACAGACAGAAAAACATGTCAGCCTGTTGCGTCGTGTCGCGTTGCACCCTGAAGCTTAGAATACCTTTGAATATTAAAATATAAAAAATAACAAAAATTGGTATTCTGGACAGCCCTAGTGTACAGACGGTAGTGCGTTTCAGGTCCACCCTTGATGTCCTCGTCTCCATCCAGTCTGCTGCTCCTCCTCTAACACCTTGAGTCTTTTCTCTGAGAACCAACAAAGAAGACAAATGAGCTCCTTAAACGGGCTGTAATTTCAGCTTCATTTATTCTGAAGTTTTGGACATCAGAGACAATGATATTCTCGAGAAGTGTAAATCACACTGAATGATGTCTGAATTTCCATGTCTCTTACAGACCATATCCTATAATTTCAAGAATTTTCAAGAAGTTCATAACAAAGGAGGCCACTGAATTTAAAATATGTTGTTATCTTACAATATCTAACAACATTAAACACAACACAGCTGGTAATGAGAAAAAAATATCCTACCTCAGAGCTTCAACACAGAAAAGATGTCTCAGTTGGTCTGTATAACGTTCCTCTTCTTCCCAGACATCTTACATTGAGGACACATATCTACAAGGGTGTGACGAATAAAATCACCTGTCTTAACATGCAACACATGAGAGTTAAAGTAAAAATCCTACAACAATAATACACTTTTATATAATGTATATTTATAGTCAGCTTTCACACTGGAAAGTGTATTACAGACTAATGTAAAGTAGATGCTGTACATACTCTACATACCTAAAAGTTGGCATTTCAATCCGTCAAAAAACACAAAGAAGAGGAAGAAGTGGACACTGGAAAGTGGAGAATTTTCTAATTTTCATGAATAAAATTGACAAAAATAACACAGGATTTGGAGAAACCTGAAGACTCTTCCATAGTTCCCATGGACCGTGTAAACACCAGTCCACCTGCACCGTCTAAACGATGAAACAAAATAAAGTCATCAGAATTTTGAGTTGCATTAATTTCAAGTTAAACCATGTTTCACACAATCATACCAACCTTGATGTATGAAATAAAAGTGGATATTTGCACTGATAAATGATCTTATTGTTCATTATTTTTATTTGTAATTATTATTATTATTATTATTATTAATAAATTAATATCCTTATTTGATCCACATGGTTTGTTTGTTTATAGCAAACATAAACCAGACCGCAGAGATATTAGTATATTAATAGTGGGTTGCTAGTGCAGTTTTGAATTTTCCAATTTCTTCCCTGTGCATTGGAACACAAACTCCTTTGTATCAGTGGAGTAAGAGCAGTGAGCAAGGTGACCTGACCACACCGATCAAAGTGGGAGATGGTATACGAGTGGACAACAGAGGTTTGGAAAGATATGAATGGACGAGATGGCCTTTTAAGTTACGTGCTCTTCTCAATGAAATTAGAGGGGTTTCGGAAAGAAGGGTCACTCTGTAGGATGTGCCAAGTGTTGTGGGAATGTTTTCAGTCAAGATCAGAATGATCTCAGTCAAGGTCGGCAGACACTCGTTGGGATACAAGTGCACAAACTCTGTACATCAAAAGTTTTGAGCAGTCCAGTGTCATTGCATTCAAAATCTTTTGCAATATTAGAAAAAAAAGTAAGTGTATGTTCAAGCTATTTGGGCCTTTTCACTTGCAGCTTTAATTCTCTGGAGCTAGATAGGGAGTCTCTCATGTGCTAGCAAATGGTGGACAAAGCAGATAAGCAGAGTATCACTGAGGCACACTCCTGTAGGCCCCAGTCAAGCGTGACACTCGCACGCACGCACGCACGCACGCACGCACGCACGCACGCACGCACGCACGCACGCAAGCACACATAATCCCTCTGTGACTCGCGAAAAAAACTGACACATTAAAAATAATCTGTGAATAACTATGATCTTAATATCTTGAGATAAGTAGCGGCAGTGAAATCCTCCATTGATCCATCTACTGTCTCATCCTCATTAGTGTCAAGCAGACAACAGAGTATGAACGTCTTTCAGCTGGTCCCTGGGAGTCCCCACACCGTCTTACACCAGCTGGAAGTTGTAGTCCCTCCAGCGTGTCCTGGTTCTTCCCAGCAGTCGGCCATGACCTGTCCAACCTCATAGCAGTAGTCCCAGGAGTTGTCTTTACCGGTCCCTGATCCACCTCCCTTACAGCCTGACCCCTGAGGCCCTCTCTGATCCACACGCTGTCATGGAGGTTGAGGCCAATCGACCTGCGGATAAAATTCATTTTGGCTACCTGTGTCTCGGACCTTATTCTTTCAGTTACTGTCAAAACTTTTCATCACAGGTGAGGGTCAGAACAAAGAATTGAGTGGGGAAATGAGAATTTGGCCTTGTGGCTCTGCTCTCCCTTTGGCGCGGTGGTCCAATACAGCAGCTGCATTACTGTGGCCCTTGCACCAAAATGACAGTCAATTTCATCATCTATTTCAAGGAGAGAATCATGGTTTCAGATATCAAAGAACAGAGCATCATCCCCACAAAGAGAGAGACATCCTGTTACAATTGGGTAAAGGCTTGGGTTTGGTTTCACTGAAGTTAGATGGGCTCAGGGGATCCTCTGCCTTTATCTTACATGAGTCATAGGGTTCAATGTTGTCACACACCTTAAAGTTAAAGGTAAGCAGAGAAAGACTCTCACACAGTAAAAGGGAATGTATGTAAGACTGCTAGAAGACACTGACAAAAAAATAAGCAAAATTGAACCTATAGCCACTATAAGCTGGTCAGAATGTGACTGCACTGGGCAGTTTTCATGTACATCTGTGAGAGTGTGAACACAAGAGCAGCTTCCGTCTTTATCTCAACATTCAAAAAATTATTGCAACTGCATACACAACAGATAAATACTTGACAAAACAATCTCACCACAAGGTCAATTGAGTAGCTGTTGATCGTATCACATGATCTTTCTCGGGAGATGGAGCTTGCCCAGTTGTGATGGAATTGTAGATGTTCAAATGTCCATGTTTCGGACCACCCTGAGGACATCTCATCCTTGTTGCCTTAAAAGTTGAGATATAAAACACATTTTGATTCTCACCACAAGGTCTTTTCAGCTACTGAATGGTGTTCGAGTAGCAGAAAAGGGTGAAGGCCTGATTTAAAAAGCCTGACATTGCTTGATATTGTGTCCTGAAATTATGCAAAATGGTCTTTAGAGGTATAAAAAGGAAAATGACAGAAATTCATGTTTGAGCTATATAATCCAAATTCCATACAAAATTAAAACGTGAGAGTACATGTAAAAGGTCTTTTTTCACACAAGACATTTTGACTTGTCACAGTAGGAAAAGCACAGGTGTAAATGATAAAATGAATGATGGCTGAATTCCATTTAGCTGCTTCAGTTTCAGGGTCCTTGTATTGTGCATGCTGGGTTACTGTCACACTGTCATGGCCTACTGGGACACTTGAAAAAAACAGTGCAGCTGTGCTTTTCCTACGATGACAAGTCAAAATGTCTGATGCGAAAAATGCTTATCCCAAAAAAATGATGGAATGTTATGCCATTTTGTGGTTGTTTGGCCCAATAAAGTTGTACACTAACTAAACTTTTGAATTGAGTTGAAATCCATATCTTTTTGGTTTAGGTCAGGGTAGGATAGGAAAAGATAGAAACACCAAGTCTGAGAAGATGTCTAATAAGACTAAATAGTAAAAAGTACTTACATGATATTGAATGAGAAAACACTTTCAAAGAAAAAAGGCCATTCCTGCACATACTTATCTCCCCTGCATTGATTTATTTAAAATGAGCCGACGTTTCGGTCTAAGGGACCTTTCTCAAGACATTATAAACTATCATAAAGTGACACAGTGCTTACAGACAGCTCATAATTGCATGATAGTGTTGGAGGCGTGTCCATGATCACACACAAAAGAAAATACACCCAGTTCAAGTTTCCACCACACTACCTTCCTGTAAATAATAAAGGCTCACAGAGGTACAAACTCAAATCGAACAAAATACAAAAGAATAGAAAAGTGGCAGGATATAGACCGATTCTTTAAAATCCTACAAAAACAACACGGGGCTGAAGAAGTCCATCTCTATTGTAAAATAGTTTATATCATGGTAGAAAAAAAAATATATATATATATATATTTATAGAACGTACAGGTCAATTATGAAAATCTATTTAGGGATTTGGCAGCTGCATGAGTTTGTTTCATAGGACATTTTACAGAAAGACCCTGAGATCCAGATCCTCATTCATTCCCAAAGGTGTGCGAGTCTCTAATTCAGTAATCCAATATACATTTTTGCCTCACGTATGCTTCTTTCAAGGTGCCACCTCATCGGTAAATTTGTCTGTGTCGTTTCTTGCCCCGCCTGGACTTTCTCTGCATCTTTCGTTCTGCCCCGTCCTTTGGCCTAAAAATAATTGGTGCACTCAGATTGCCTCTATAGAGTGGTGCAGGGATGACATATTTTTGTAGACCAACCCGGAAGTTAGAATCATACGGGTTCCCTCGTCAAAAAGCCGATGGGATTTGGATTATTGCAGAAAATAAGCTCTGTGGCAAACAAATGTTTATGATACTTGCACGTTTTGTTTCGTAAAATAATCTCCACAAATGAACACCACTTTTATGATTTTTGAAGCGTAATTGCAATCGCCAGAAAAGTTAACGTTAAGCTATAAACAAACTACACCACGGTCGCATGAGTACGAGTATACACAACGAGGCTGTAACAGCGGACGAGTTCGCGTGATGCCGTTTTATAGTCTCATTTAACCACTTGTTAGCAACCGCCCAACACGGAAAAACTTCAAAATTAACAAGTGAGATATTTTTTTAAGACCTTATTTCAAGCATATAACTAAAAAACAATTGAAAAAACCCATTGTCTTCCAAACGAGGGATCAGGAAGTGCTAACTCATTTTCGGGTTTTAGGACTCATTCCTGCACCAGACCAACTCAACTCCTCTCTCCCTTACAGAAGGTAATTTCAAATGTGGTAAATGGACACAATGCCAACATGCAACTAAGTGCATTTCCTTCTTCCATCCCATAACAGGAAAAGAGTACAACATCCAGGGCACAATTTCCTGTATAACAAGTGGAGTCATATACCTCATCAAGTGTCCTTGAGGTAAAGTATACATCGGCATGACAACCAGATCTTTGAAGACTAGAATGGCCGAACATCGTTCTGCTATCAGAAATGCAGTTCAAATTTCCAGACGTGGAGGCAACTTGAAGGAAGCCCCCCTGAGACGTGAGGAATATTGGATTACTGAATTACAGATTCTCACACCTTTGGGAATGAATGAGGACCTGTTCTCAGGGTCTTTCTGTAAGATGTCCTGTGAAACAAACTCAATCAGCTGCCAAATCTCTAAATAGATTTTTCATAATTGACCTGCGTGTTCTATTAAAAGTTTTTTCTACCATGATATAAACTATTTTACAATAGAGATGGGTTTCTTCATCCTCTTTTTGTTTTTGTAGGATTTTAACAAATTGGTCTAGGTCCTGCCAAGTTTTCTCTTCTGTTGTATTTTGTTTGATTTGAGTCTGTAGCTCTGTGAGCCTATATTTACAGGAGGACAGTTTAACTGTTGATTCTACTGTTATCTTTGCATGTTTAATGAAATACTAGGATCATAATAGCTACTTAATCAAAGTCTTGTCACGATTAATCGCATGATTGTCCATGATTAGATTAATCACGATTAATTGCAAATTAATCACACATTTTTTTATCTGTTCAAAATGTACCTTAAAGTGACATTTGTCAAGTATTTCATACTCTTATCAACATGGGAGTAGGCAAATATGCTGCTTTATGCAAATGCATGTATATACTGTATTTATTATTGGAAATCAATGAACAACACAAAACAATGACAAATGTTGTCCAGAAACCCTCACAGGTACTGCATTTAGCATAAAAAATATGCTCAAATCATAACATGGCAAACTCAAGCCCAACAGGCAACAACAGCTGTCAGTGTGTCAGTGTGCTGAGTTGACTATGACTTGCCACAAACTACATGTTATTATCATAAAGTGGGCATGTCTGTTAAGAGGAGACTCGTGGGTACCCATATAACCCATTTTCATTCGCATATCTTGAGGTCAGAGGTCAAGGGACCCCTTTGAAAATGGCTATGTAATGGCCAGTTTTTCCTCGACTAAATTTAGTGCAGGTTTGGAGTGTTATTTAACCTCCTTCCCGACAAGCTAGTATGGCATGATTGGTACCAATGCACCCTAGGTTTTCTAGTTTCATATGATGCCAGTATCTTCACTCTAGCTTTAAAACTGAGCCCACTAAAAATCGCAAGTTGCGTTAATGCGTTAACAAATTAGTGGCGTTAAAACTCATTTTCGTTAACGTGTTATTATCAGGTTCACTTTGACAGCCCAAGATTTTCTCCTTGGGGGTGCCTGTCCTCCCAAAAATGTGTATTTTTGATTGTTTTTTATGTTTTTTTGGTGTAGGCCCAGAAATATTTTTTACATTTGCATGGATGAATTTAAAGTAATTCACATTTGTATACTTATGTCTTAAGCACTGTGTCAATTTATGATAGTTTATGATGTCTTGAGAAAGGTCCCTGCGACCGAAACGTCGAATCATTTTAAATAAATCAATGCAGAGGTGATAAGTGTGTGCGGGAATGGCCTTTCTTTCTTTGAAATTAGGGAGAATTGATTCCCTCCACCACAAAGGACACAAAGCGAGTGGTGTACGTGCTGCCGTGTACTCATCAAAAAACTATAACACACCGGCTTTATCTAATCCACAGTATAATATTATTTATTGCCAATAATGATAATAAGCAATGGTTACCAATGAGTCCTGCTTCAAACTATTGTATAATAGTAGAATTTTATACAATAAATTCACTATGTATACTGTTTTGCAGGCAGCGCAGTGCAGGTCTTTGACTCGGTACAGAGCAGCACTCAGTCTCTATTACTGGAAGAGCAGGAGTGTCTGACTGGAGCCAGGGAAGCTCAAGGTAGCATCATAGATTTGACCAGTCAGTCGTGTAGAGCACTAAGTCCTTCATTTACTCCCCACATTCCCCTGCCTGCCAACCTCACACCAGTGCCCTCATGTGCACACAAACACACACCCAAACACACGACTACACGCACTAAACACGACGTGCAAGCACACAGACATGTTTTACGCAGGCAGTGCGTCTGCTCATTCTCTCTCTCTCTCTACTACACACGCACAAAGCTACACACACACAGTCCTTGTTTCCCAACTCGTTCACTCCACCTCTTCACACACACTATTTTAGCAGCCTTGAAAAGCTAAATGGTGTGAAGTTGAGTGTTGGTCCATCTGTCTCCTGGGTGTTTGGAAGGGATGAGAAAGACAGTGAGCAGTGGGAGGGACATGGGGGGAGAAAGATTGGAAGAAGAAAAAGGGAAGGAGGGATTGGGGTCAGGTCCATTAATATGAATCACCAGCAGAACCCCACAGCGGATCCATCTGTGGTAGTACACCGCCCAGAAACAATTCACAGCCTAGACAACAGGACATTAATAGGTGAATAGGGGTAAAAAAAAGACTTATGTCATGCATGAATTCCTGACAGATTCTGCTCGTGGTTCAAGGTTTCAGTGTTATTACTGTCTTTTCTCCATCACCGAGTTGCACGTAGAAGCCAATGTGATGTGAAAATCAAATGTTAGTGCGGCCCCTTTGTGGAATAAGACCTAAAATTGCAGAATGGATCTTGCTAGTTTTAAAGTGAAACTATTCTTTGGCACCTGCTGAATGTAGCTTCCAGTAAGAAGGTTCAGTCTTATATCTAAGAAGGAGACTGGAAGAGGCGCTTTATGGTGTAAATTTATTCAGCACAACATGACAGTAGAAGGGCCTCAGACTATTGGTGCTGAAATCAATATTCTCTTTTCACGGATACTTTAAACAGTAAATGCCCCTCTTTGAGGCAGAGCTACAGAGCCAGCGGCCAGTGTGTGTCACACACACACATGCACACACAGGTGGATGTCAGATTGGGTGCTGAATAATGCAGGTCTACTATAGATATTATACATAGCAGAGTTGTAGATTTCTAGGACGGGAATTTTGTGTCATACGGATAGAGCAGCTATATACGTCATTGCGAAAAAAACCCCAATCTGAAGGCATTCATAATGCAAAATGCATGAGGGGAGAGAATAGAGCAAATAATTATTAAGAAATCTGAGTCTTCTGGCACAAAAATGCTTGTGAAGAAAATAAGGAGACCATGGCATAAAGAGAAACCTTTTAAACTCAATCCCAACTGCGTGGCTGCGAAGCACTCTGCTTATTCAGCACAAGATATTGTAATGAGCACTAATAACCACACCGTTCAGCAGACAGGGCAGGGTTAAAACTGTGCCGCTGTTGATGAATTTGTGTTCTGGTTACTCTTCTGGATTTATGGATTTGGAGAAAGAAATATTTTAATTTATTTGACAGGATAGCCCCTTGAGATGTAGCATCTCATTTTCAAGGGGGTCATATAGACACAAATACAAAATTATAAAACACAGACAAAGACAGCATAACGTAACATAACATAACATAACATAACATAACATAACATACACTACAAATACACAGATACAGCTCACTCACCCTCTCCCACCCACACTCCCAGCCTTCAGCTATTGTTCAAGAAAACAATGACCTGAATAATAAATGAATAACATCAGCATAAAGAACAACTGAAGCAGTAGGTTTGATTGAAAGAAAGCACAAATTTAAAAGCATGAACAGGCTGATTTAAGATGAGAAAAATAAAGATGTCCTGGAATAGTGGAAAGAGGTAATAGATCTCAGAGAAAGAGGAAGATTATTTCAATCAAAAGGAGCTTTGTATTGAAATGACCTGCGTCTGACTTCTTTGAAAAATCTGGGGACAAAGAAAAAGGGATATTGCATAAATAATACCAAAAAGGTGGACCTCATTTTCAAATTCACTCAGATTTCAGTCCTGGTTGATTTAGTGACACTTGGTCACTGGTGGTAACAGCTAGTGTGTTTTCAAACTGTTTAAAATGACATGTATCAATCACTAGAGAAAGCAATAGCATTGCAGGTGCATTGCTAGAAGAAGAGCAACTTGAGTATCAGCTTTTGATGAACCCAAACAAACTGTGTGCTCAGAGGATTTCGTTGTGTCACGCTTTCAACAAAGAAGGCTAAAGCAAACTGTCAATAATGTCGACTGGAATAATCAAAATGATACTCGTGATCAAATGTTGTCTTCCTCATTATGTGAAATGCGCACGTGAAGCAGCAGCAGCTTCTGCATCATGTCCAGTTTGTGCATGCATCCTTTCTCGTGGATCCTTTGTACCTATATGCAATATGAATACCTTATGGCAAAGGCAGAGTCCACCAGCATTAGTGAAAACTACCATATAGCCAGGCAATTAAAGAATACCAATTTATTGACTGGATTTTGCTCAAAAAATTTCCAAAAAAAATCTAAAAAAAATAGGGTTTGATGTATAGGAAAATCTTAAGGATCATAACTTTAAGTGTTTTTTTTACCTGGTGCTTGATATCCCAGTGACTCCCATAACCAGAAGGTGGTGCAGGGATGTTTAGGTTGCCGCTGTCTTGCTACTGCTAACTGTCATTAGAGGGTGTCAATCAAGCGTCACTCTACTAGAGTTAACTTAAAGGAACGTTGTGTAGCATTTAGGGGGATCTGTTGACAGAAATGGAATATAGTATTAATAAGTTTGTTTTCTTTAGTGTATAATCACCTGAAAATAGGAGCCGTTGTGTAATCATTACCTTAGAATGAGCCGTTTATATCTACATACAGAGGAGGTCCTCTTCACAGTTTCTACAGTAGCCCAGAAGGGGTAAACCAAACACTGGCTCTAGATGGGGCCATTCACATTTTCACGTTTCCACGTCGGCCCCCGTAGTTCTTCTACACACTTGGCACACGGGAGAAATTTCATTTGGTTGCAATCTGCAACCTCACCACTAGATGACACCATATCTTACACACTGCACCTCTAACTAGCAGTTCACAATGACCAATGTCATATTTAATCTTTGCTCTGTGAGAAGGTGCTGAGGTGAAGCTTCTGATCCACAGCTGATCACTAAGAGAACATGATTCCAGCCTCCACATCAGAGGCAACAAACTGACTAAAATGTCATTAGTTCCCACATTAATGATGATCTCTTTGACGCCCAGATGGTTCAGTATAATTTTCTGGGATGAGACACAAACTATGATGCTTGGCACATTTATAAGTTTGCTCTTAACATCCCTAATTAGTGTGCCTCCAACAACAAGCATTAGTGATGGTGTTGCCAGCGGTACAGCAGTGGCTTGATATGGAACCAACAGGACACACAGCTCTCCTTCAGTGTTTTACTGATTGATCTGCAGTCCCAGTATACAACAGGACAAGGATGATGAACATCAATGCACTCTCACATGAACAGCTTTCTCTCTGAGAATGCATTAAATGAAATCCAATAAAGCCCCTGCCACAATCCTTTTTCACATTGCAGGTTAAGTAAAGTGCACAAACGCATGTACATTAAACACTGTCTCATATACCACCGTAAATTGTCTGGTTTAACCAGTCTGCCTTGCGCACAAGCGAATACTGCAGTTCCCGTATTGCAAAGACAACAGAATGTGGCACAATCACAGACTGTATAAAATATGGACATAGTCTTCACGACATTACCTGTAAGTTTCCGAAGAGCTGTTGTGAAGCTCAAAGTGGGTGGCTCCGGCCGTCGCCATCTTGGCAGTGACGACCCAGCCTAACTCCCGACTAATCCCAAAATGGGCAAAGAGGTGGATCGTTGGTGGAGCTGAGGCAGCCCGGGCGACCCAGAAGAGCAGACAGCTAGCAGCTAGCAACCTGACAAAGCACCCACCTGTCTCTCAAAGCGGCCACGCCCTCAATTATGCCTAACTTTAAGCCTAATATAATTTAAACGGATAAGTTATATAAAAAATTTCAACAGTTGTCATGAACGGGGAAATTAGCAATAGAGACCAACACTGTCTTTTGTACCAGGCTGTAAACATGTTGATTTCTGATGCAAAGTAGGGCTAAACGATTTTGAAAAAAATATTGAAATGTGATTATTTTTGACTGATATTGCAAATGCGATATTATTTGTGATATTAGAGGGAATGATCATTTTTACATTCTTGTCATTTTCAGATGCCCGAACCACCTCAGCGTGTCCATCTCCTGCTCCATTTTACCCTCACTCGTGAACAAGACCCCTAGATACTTGAACTCCCTCGCTTGGGGCAGTGACTCACTCCCAACCCGGAGGGCGCAGTCCACCGTTTTCCGGCAGAGAACCATGGCCTCAGACTTGGAGGAACTGACTCTCTTCCCGACCGCTTCACACTCGGCTGCAAACCGCCCCAGTGCGTGCTGAAGGTCACGGTCTGATGAAGCAAATAGAACCACATCATCCTCAAAGATCAGGATGCCTCCTGGACGCCTCCCTTTGGAGGTTTTCCGGGCACGGCCAACTGGTAAGAGGCCCCGGGGTAGACCCAGAACACGCTGGAGAGATTGTATATCTCGTCTGGCCTGGGAACGCCTCGGGGTCCTCCAGGAAGAGCTGGAAAATGTTGCCGGGGAGAGGGATGTCTGGAATCCCTGCTAAGCCTGCTGCCGCCGCGACCCGGCCCTGGATGGGTGGAAGAAAATGGATGGATGGATGGATATTCTCATTTTCATTGAAAAATATTAAAATGATTATAATGTGATTTTTGCTGGGATCTGTACCAAAGAAAGATGTTTTCTTAATTCTGTAGAATATTATGTGTAGGCCAGCACATCTCTGCAGCACCACAATAATTAATTTATAATGGTATTTTGACATATTTTGCCTTTAACAAATATTGTGCCTCAGAACAAGTACCCTTTGTAACCATGGAAAGGCAAAAATAAAAAAGATCAATAACTTATATCCTCTCACCTCTTTCATCTCCCTCTAGTGTTGGGAACTTCTTTGTGAACTACAATTTCTTGTTTTCTATTTCTACACGTTTAAATACAGAAGATGTAACGTGAGGGTGTGGAGGATATGGAGTTGTTTAAAGTAAACTTTGATGGAGCATGGACTGATTTACTGATAATGTTTGATTAATATGTAAATTACTACACACTCAAGACAAAAAATTATTTCATTGAAGGACAATAGTCCTTCAAGTGCGACAGAGCCATAATGCTGTATAGTTGGGTAGAGAAATGCTGTGCTGAACCTAGTTTCTTGATATATTGAAATTACCTGAGCTTCAGCAATTTCCCATGGTATGTATCTCAGAGACTGTGTGTCTTTCTGAAAATATGTTCTCGGGCCCTCCACGACTGATTTGACGAAGTACCTAATGGCCATAATACAATCTCAAAACAAAGCAATGCAAGGACAGAAGGTGAATTATAAACCTTGAAGTTTACTCACAGATGAGGATGAATGAGGAGCTCCAGGGCTCGTCATGAGGGTGATGCATCACGTCTAGAGAGTGCTTTAGGTAGACTATAAAATTGTGCTGACTGTACAAGGTGGGAAAACAAAGACTTGTGCATCCAAATCATCCAGATCATGAGACTTCAACAAGACAGCCTTTCTCAAAATGTAAATTAGCATTCTCTGTGCACATGTTCCTCAGAAGTTTGCTCTACCCAGGACAGCTTGAGAAAAACTGCCACCTTGGCATTCTCAGTGTGGATAATCACAAAGACTGTGTGAGGGCTTTTCGCGCCAGTAATGTGCATCCAGGCTAAGATTACATCTCCCTCAGTCCAGTGTGAGTGAAAACATTACTGGGCGTATTTAGGGAAGCTGTCAAAGCTGTCCCTTCCAGACTATGTTCAATTCCACCTCCAGCCCCCAAGGGGTGGTGTCTGGGAATTAAAGCTGTCTCATTCTCTCTCACCCACCCACCTGCACATAAATCCACACACACAAACACCCCTGTTGGCCATGACCCATCTGGTTCCTTTCTACTTCTGTGGATTCCCATGTCTGAAAAGGGAGCCGGAGCTGGTTAGCTGACAAAATTACATTTAATTACCCTCCAGCAACCAACCTACCCACATACTCAGACAGACAGGCAGAAGGACAGACACACACACACACACACACACACACATACGCACACACACACACACTGTCTCTAAGTCTTTCACCTTGCTCTCTGTCTCGCTCCTTCCTGTCTCGCTCTGACAGTCTTATGTAAGTGTCCTTAGGCGAAAGGGGGCAGAATCTCACTGTGTTTGCACATACAGTATGTGCACACACACACACACACACACACATGCATTTGAGCAAGGGCTTGTCCAGAACTAGTTTCTTTTTGGTGCAGGGTAAGCCGGTGAAATGGCCTGTCCATCCACTTTGGCTTGTTAAAGTCTTGGGGGAGTAGATTGACTGTGACATGTCCAGTCCACCTGTCTATGTGGAGATGGTTACATAACGAGTCAGTTTGAAGGTCTGGAGATTGGCTGATGGCTGATGGCTGATGGGTGTGTGTGAAGACACGAACAGGTTTGAAAATGTAAAATGAGGAGGCCAAAAAAGTGAAGGCTGAATGAATAATAAGTTAGAGGGCAAGATAAGTTTTATACAACTATGGTAATACGGCATACACTAGGGATGGAACGGTTCAGGTAAAAAATCCGAACCGTTCGCTAGTCACGGTTCGGGTCGTGTATGAATTGTTCGGTTCATTTGAAATAAGTTATGAGGCCGATTGTGTATTTTTTTGTCACACTAGAAATCAAGGCCTATGGAAGGATGCTGGGACATGGGCGGACATGGGTCTTGAGGCATGGGGTTTAACACATGCACAGTGTAACTGAAGCTGCAGTCGTGCGTTGCAACTGGCTCAATTTCGGCGAGTGCAGACCAGATTTTACTGCGCATGTGTTGATGAAGCGTGACCCAGCCCCCTTCACGGATGAAGTGCAGAGCGCGGCTGTCAGTCAGTTAAGGAAATGGCGAGTAGACACGATAAAGTACAGTTAGAGGATCCACCAGCATCGTTTTGCTCTGCTGTATGGGAGCATTATGGATTTAGTGTTACCTATGAAAATGATGGAAAAAAGTGGTGGATAAAACGGCGACTGTGTGTAAGCACTGTGCAACTCGTGTGGTTTATGCTAGAGGCAACACTTCGGGTAGGAAAGAGCAGCTGTGCCTTCTCCCCGCAGCATTTAAACAGCCTCTACATGCAGATTCAGACAGGGCAAAACACACAACTAAAGCATTGGGGAGCTTTATAGTGAAAGATATGCAGCCCTGCGCAGTCGTTGAGGATGCTGGATTTCAGCATATGATTAACGTAACGTTACTTGAGCTGCGCTATACACTTAAGCAACACAGTAATTCCAGCAGCACAATCCCTGTAATGTGTTTTATATTTATTAATTATTTTTAGAACACAGTGGCACAGAAATCCAACCATATTCCTTTCCAAATACTACACTTTTTGAGTGGAAAAACTAATATTTAATTTAAGAGCTGATAATCAGGGAATTGAGACATACTGTACTGTATGTTATACTGTTCTTTTTTTTGTGTAGTTCTGGTTGAGCTTATGCTTCAATTTATGTTGATGGCCTTAGTCTATAATTACATCATATTTATATGAAAATAACAATGCTGCATTTTTTGTTTGCACTAATTACTGTAGAAGACTTATTCTTTCAATTAAGATTTGACAATGAAGAAGTGTTTATGTTCCTTATGTAAGCCATACTTTTGTTAAGGCAAACATTTGTTAACT